>JAOWBL010000003.1:2398082-2415468 GCA_028564865.1 Zenarchopterus dispar
CAAACATATATGTGCATTTTAATCTTGTAGCAGATATTTTCATAAGATGCATTACTGTGAGGTGTGTCCCTCCAGATGTTCTAAATCATTGATATTATTTCACAATTTCAGTTTTTTGCAGACTTGTTAACCCTTGTCCATCTTTACATCTGAGAGACTCACCTCAGATGTTCTTTTTAATAACAAATCATGTCGCTGACCTGTTGGCACTTAACCTAAGTTGTTGTAAGATGTTCCTCCAGGTGTTTTATCTTTACGTCCACTAATTTCGAGCCTTTTACTGCATCTGTCTTAACTTTTTTGGGACATGTTCCTGCCATCAAACTCAAAATGAGCCAATAATTATTACCAAATATTCATGTCTCTCTTTCATTATCATCTGTTATGAATATTATATTGGTTTATAAAATTTGCAAATCATAGCAATCTGTTTTTAATTTAGATTTTATACAGCCAGAATTTGATTTATTATTCTAAACAAGCGAACAACTTAAATGTTTCTCCCAAACATTTCACAATTGTTACTTAATATCAGCCAAAAGGAGACATTGTTATTTTGATCAAATGATTGTCAGTATTTGGATATGTTGCCTGAAAATTAACGCATGACATGATATTTAGCTGATCTATCAAATATGTGTAAATCATGGTTAAAATAATAATAATAACATTTTTTTTTTTGCTGTTTAAGTTTCCTAAGAAGACCGTTATTCAGACCCATCAGTCACTTCACCAGTACACGGTGCAGACCAATTACAATGAAGGGGGAAAAAAAAGATAAAAGTTAGAATTCTTGACAAGCTGCAGAATCTCAAGAAATGCCAGATTTTTTTTTTTTTTAAAATAATGTCTGGACCATTAGCATTAAGAACGTGTCCAGCTTCTCTCTGCTGGTCTGTTCTATCAAGGTCTTCAACTATCAGATGAACCTCGAAACAAGTGCACAAATGCTCCCCATCAGACAGAACGTTTGGTCCGTGTGTCTAGACCTCCACCATATCTGACCTGCCAGCACAGAAGGACACAAAAACACTCGACAGACGATCATAAGGAACAAATACAGACAGGCTCCTTCCCACCACCATGTGACTTGGATATGCATGCTCACTGCTGTTTGTAATTTCTTATCCTTGACACCCACCCCTCCACATCCACATATACACTTGTCAAATATGACACCTCTACCCACAAGGAAAAGACCAAGTTCTCAATCTTTAGCTTCAAGAGCTGACTAAACTATCTGAGCTATTAGCTTTTTTTTTTTTTTAATTATTATTCATTTTAGGAATCTTTAGTGGCTGTTGCTTGTATGTAAAAGACATCTGCTTTGGTCTATTGTTGTTGGACAGGAAGTCCTTTGGCTTCCTCTTTTTCATTTCTACCCAGTTAGAGGAGCGACCAGTCCATGGATCACTTCCATGCTATGTGGGAGTCCCTGCTGTTTCAGTGGCTGCCAGTCAGGCAGCCTCTTCCCTCTCTCTTCGGAGCATTTGGCTCCATAACCATGGGAGCCCATCTGATGTGGTCTCCCCATCTGACTAGCAGTGCTTGTCCCCAGACCCAAGCGGCTGGCGGGACAGAGCAGACTAAAAGGGCCGCAGATTGTTGTAGACCATTTACATGTAAATACAGAGACCAGGCACGGGTCTGGGTTCAATATTGAAGGTGTCCACTGCAGCGGAGTCCTTCTGTGTGTGCATATATGAGTGTGGGCACATGCACACCAGCAAGCGTATATGACTGGGTGTGAGCGTGCACATACACATTTGTGTGTTTTCATGTATGTGCATGGCAAGGTCCAGTACATCTAAATTATACAGCTGCCAAATTGCTACAAATATTTTAATACAAAGCCATTCTGTGGTGTCTAATTATATCTAATAGCTGCTGGATGCATTTCTCCCCAGCAGAAATAGAGACCTTTTCAGCGATTAACTTGGCATTTTATCAATTGGGTTAATCTAGGATAAAGCAAATACTTTGCTTTATCTTACAGAGGATAATAATTATGTTTTTTGTCTAGCAGGAAGGAGCATCTGAGGGGCTGTGAATGTAGTTCCCGGTCCCTGGAGAAAGCTGAGGATGCCAAGGCAACATCCTTGTTCCCTTGGGGTCAATCTTAAACCATTATTCATGTCTACATAAACTCCCTCCCACCAGCATATGCCTCTGGTTGGTAGACAGTAAGTCAGTTAGGGCTTTCCTCTGTGTCGATCTAGAAGCTTTCATACCAGGAGAGAGAAGTGTTAAAACTATTCTCACTTCTGACTCACTGATTTAACCACATTGAGGCAGGAGCAGCAGCAGAATACTCCTGTGGTGTAAATCTGTTTGTGTTCCCTGTCAAAAAAAAGAAAAGAAATAAACAAAATTGCAGAAAAAAACAGGATTCTCTTTAAAAGCAGTTTCTGAGTCTGGATGAGCTATGTGATAAAAGCCCAGCTTGTTTGGCAGTAATAGTGCTACGGGGAAGGATCGAGCACCACGGTTCTTTTGGGTTGAGTTGCTATGCTGTTGCAGAGTGCTGGTTTCTTGAGAAGCTCAAGTGTGGGACAATGTTCCCCTTCTCATGCCAGCTTGCTCCAGCACTCCTCATCCAAGACTGTACGCCTGTTAAAGAAGGCCCGGTGTCTTGAAGGCTGACGCCGAGTCGATACGACTCCACCACCCTCCCTTACACCTCATGTTCCAGGGAACACATATATCCAGTCTACGCTGTCAAACTTTTAGCACCTGCTATTTTGCTTTGGTCCCTCAGGCTATGTCAATTCCTCTGGTGTTTCAGAGGGATGGACGTGGAGAAGTGGGTCAACAAAGGTTGATGCTAAAATGGGGATGAGGGTGAGGCCGGGGCCAAGCGGACCGCCATCCACTTTTGGCATCAATGGCTACGTGTTCTGCCAGTGACAACGCGTTGTGTAAAAGTAAAAGGCTGCATGTGTCGACTTCACTTCACTGATTTGTAGTCAGCTTACTGCTGCATGTAATTACTTCAGTGGCAATACAAAATTAAGAAAAGGGAAGACATTAAAAAATGACTTCTCTTTTTAAGAAAAGTGCAAAACTTTAATATATATCTTTGAGATAATATAGATCTGCTTAAACATGGCTACAAGCACAATATTATTTAGAGAAGACAAAAAGGTAGATATGGAGGGTGCAGATACCTGAAATGCACCCTGATTCCATAATTGTACCTGCTGCTTTTCCCATAGGCCCTGGGTGACACTTTCTTTAATGCAGTAATCCAAAAATCATGTTATCATGCCTTGGGGAATCAAATATAGAAAAGCAGCTCCAATCCTATTTTCCTGAATGAAACCAGTGCACCTTATTTTTCTAAGATTTGTCTTAACACGGTGGATTATCATTGCCCCCTGAAAACCTGTGCATCCCAGAAGCATTGGGCTCACATATCCCCAGATACATTTGTACAATAATCCACCTTTCCTTCCGCGGACCAGGCAAACAAAATGAGCGACGCATGCATACATGCATACGCCAACATCCGACACTGAGCCTGATCCTGATGATATCACACAAAGTATCATCTGATAGGTGTTTTTGCAATGCTGAGTGTCTTAATGTATTTTGTGGAATTCAAATGTGCTGCATGCATATAGAGAGAAATCCCACAGGTCTCGCTGTCTGACTAGTTACAAATGGAGAAAATTCCCATTCCTGATTATTTCCTTTCCTGCAGGATGACAAAGGAAATTGCCTGCATGACATCAAACGTGAATAAATTTTTACATTTTCCGACGTAAATGTGCAGCTGTTATATTATACAAACAGACGCTCCCCAGCCTTTTTTTTTTTAAAACCTAAATAAAACGGTGGAGAAAATAAAATAAGGACAAGACAAAGTAATTGATGAAAGCAGTGTGCACCCACATGGAAATTCATGAAGCTGTCACCTGCATATCTTTGAAGACAGCAGCATGTCTGTAACATAAGCTGTCCCTGCGTAAAGACTATTGCTTTGATTAAATGTTAGCAATCCTTGCACTCCAGAAAATATATTGGGGGACATCTTTGATAAATTTGTGAAATAAATTCTTTCCAATAAAAATGTTCTTGAGGACGATGATGATTTGCGGAGGAGCGCATTGCTGGCACGACGCACTTTGCACTCCCTTCTTTTCCCAGCACCCCTCCCTCCAGGGGTCTCGGTGGCGAGGATCTCTAATGAGACTTGCGTTATTAATCCTTGCAATGGGGTACATGAATTCAGTCCTGAGCAAAGGCTTCTGCAGCCGCTTTGGCCCATAAAATCTGGAATGTATTCCTTTCATGTGCTGTCTTGATGATCTACTCTGACAACAATATGGTAAGACTTCCCTTCCCCTGTCGTGAGGGCCCTGGCCCGGGGCCAAAGAGGGTCATCTCAGACACACTTGGACTTTTATAGGTGGTCAAAAAACATGCTGACAGGTCACAAGTGGAAGCTCCTTTAAGAGCAGAGCTACACATCCACCTCATTTGGAATTAGTTTATTTATAGGTGGCCTGTAAATCAGGTTTATTTTGTTTTCTAGTTTCTGTAATGGCAAGCAAGTCTTTAGGGTCATTCAGGAAAACCTACACACTTTCAACCGCGGTCATTAAAACAATAACGCTATGGTCGTTTCACCAGGATTTTTCTCTCAGAGTGTGAAATAAAGGTGTAATGCAAAACAGTCAGCTGTGAAATAATTCCTGCCGAGACATTTTTACATATCTCACTGGCACTTTTCCATTGATTAAGATTCTGGACCTGTGCGGGTTACACCAGGGCAAGGTTTCCCTCAAATTTAATGCTCACTTTTACACTAATAACCAGTAAAAGCCAGGATCCTATAAAAAGAAAGGCTATAATGCAGAGTTGTACTAATAAGGTGTTGACAGCTCAAGTGTGAAAATACTTTGCTGTGGTTTAAATACAAAGGCAGTTTCCTCTGAACTCACTTGTTACCCACAAATTTTAAACTAAGTATGCAATAGGTCAAATGAAAAAAGAGTGGACATGAACACTCAACTCCAAGGTCTGAAATTATCTTCATATTTCACCTTTTCTGTCCAGCCATGTTTAGTTAAATTCCCATTCAGTGCAGTTCCTCCTGGGAAAAAAAAGGGATTATTTAACAGGTTTCCCAGGTGAATTCTGTTAGTTGCAAACAGTGGACTGAAGCAAGCGGTTAGTGAAAATCGGAATATAGTTACGCTGCGGATAGTGGCAATCTCTGCCGCGAAATAGGTCAAAGTAAATAATCTAACAGGCTTCCAATCATTTGAAAAATGTTTGATCTCACTTGTCAAATGTTTAGTGTTTCTCCTCTCTTTGCAGCAGCCCGCGAAGGCTCTCAGTCCTGATTGACAGACCGAGTGCTGGATGCATGCAGCTCTGGTCCCCTGATGGCCCACGAGCTCTCGTGGCTCTTCCATCCCATTTATGACACGAGCCAATCTGCCTCCAGCCGAGATTCTCCCTCAGCTTTTCACAGATTTGTATCCCCATTTTCCCCAAATTCATCTCACCCTCCCCTCGACTCCCCCCCTCTCCTCCAGTTTTTCTTTAAGACTCACACATGCACAAACTGCCCACACGCGAGCACAGTCGCGCACGCACAGAGATGAAAACACCGAGCTGATTTGAGGATGCAGAGTGAGAAATAAGTGGAAAGAGTGAGAGTTAACGGCCCGCTCGCTCTCTGGTCTCTTTGCAGTAATTTTAAAATAAACTGCTGTTGGGACGTTTTCCAGTGTCCCGATCAGTCACTAGAGAGCGCTGTCCACGCCACCACTGTGAAAACCTTCACCGCAGGCCTCCCAACACTAGGCAGCGTTTTGTTGCATGATGTGTTTGTCTGATTTCATCTGGTCACTCTTTCACACTCTCTGCGTTCAATAAACGCATTTTATTTTTAACCATTACGGATGAACAATTTATTATTGTTAATATTACGTCATATTTTCCAGAGTTTCCGTTCAAGGCGGAGCAGATACGCGCATCCTTACCTGTTTCCCTTGCGCCATCTGCCAGAAATGAACGTTGAACAGAACCAAGACTGGGGATATTAATTCTCTGATAATCAAATGAAACACCAGCTCTGAGATAGTTTTTAAAAAAGTCATATTAGTGAGTACGTGAGTTGACTTTAGGTCGATTGACTTCATTTTGCGAAAGTAAAAACATGTCTGGATTAAGTGTGGGTATTGTAAACTCATTTAAATAAAATTTTCATCGGTCGGCTGAATTTTCCAGGGCACTCGATTCCGTCTTTTTCAAAGCAAAAAAGGGTTGTTGGGTTTTTTTTCTCCTCACATCTAATTCTAAAGTTAAAATATGTGATATCATCTTGAAATGATGGTTCATTTCTAAATAATATAGGGAGGGAAAAAAAATCATATTTCAGTTTTTCTCTGTCGTTTCTGGAAGAGAATTTAAGTCTTGGCAGGATCACTTTCCTCAAATAATCTGGCAGAAAATAAGAACTTGACTGCAATTCTTTTTTTTAAATCAACTAACTTCACAAGATTTTTTTCTTCTTTTTTAAAGACGCAACTTTAAACGTGCTTTCTTTTAATTTCAGACCTATGGATTGTCGACAATAATATCATTATTGCTACCGCCAGTAGTGAAGTGACGGAGTCCAATTATATGAAATAAGGTGCACATGTGAATGTTTTTTTCCCCCCTCCTCTGATCCGGACTGTTCGCATGTTGGAGCGGGGGTTCGGCGCTTGGTTTTAAGCGAGGATAACTCTTCCAAGGTGAGTCGTGGGAACGGCCTGAGAAGCTTTGAACTGATTGTATATTTTGTTGTCTTGCTGGACGGTGACGGCTCGAAGTGAAGCAAACCGATTTAAAAGCGACTGCGTGCTCAGCCTTGGCGTGCGCAACTGTTACCGCTGGATTCGAGAAGTGCGAAACCTTTTCTTTTTTCCCCCCCCAGTTTTGTTTTCTCTTGCGAAATAAAATACATTTTTAAAAAAATGCGTTCTGATTAACACAGAAAACTCGGGTATATTTGCGGATTTCAATTGATATTAAACGGTCTTGTCTCATTACTTGTCATGGGGCAAAAAGAAAGTAGAAATTTCTTTCTTTTTGGTACAATATCGCCCACTACTATAATTGAATTAGAATACCGCAGCTATTGGTTAAGGAGGGGGTTAGTGCCCCTGAGTGCCTCTCCAAAAGCTCCTCCCCTGACGTTTACAAACGTGTGTGAGTGTGTGTGTGTAGAGCTGCATCTTATAAGAGCCACTGAGCATCACATATCCGATGCGAAAATCTGTAGTTGAGGAGAGGCTGTAACCTCCCATCAATAGGGGAGGAGGGCTGCAGAAACAGAGGCAACCTGGGCGCCGGTGGCACCCCCTTTTGCTGTGACCCACTCCTTGGACTTTTGAAACTTTGACTCATTTTAAGATCTAAAGAAAAAAAAACAATGCAGTTAGAGAACATCCTTCCCAGCTCTAGCATTAATTTACCCAAGACTTTTTACAACCTGTCCTCGTCGGACAGTGCCAACAACAGCCCGAGGCCGTCGTCGCAGCTTGAATATCAAGAAGTCGAGCGGACGGATTCAGAGTCCAGCGGGGCTTCTAAGAAATACCTGAGCGGGGTGGGAAACGGGATGCTGGGCGAGGGAGAAGGAGACACTTTTAACAAGGCTGATGGGAGGAAGGGCTCCCCGGTGCTGGGTGAGGACGAGCTGAGCAGCGGTCGGCGGTACAACATAGACGAACTTGGCTCTGACAGATACTTCATCTCGTCGTCCCAGACGAGCTCCGACATGGCAAGCCCGTGTTCCCTCTTTCCTTACGCAGGACAGACCGGCTCGGTGTACACCGGGTCGAGCAGCTCTAGGTATCCAGCCTCACTACATTACGGATCCGTCCTGCCGCCCGCAGGGTTCTCCTCTCCATCCGTGTGCAGCGGTCGGAGCCAGTTCAGCAGCGGAGGGTACCAGTTCAGTCAGGGTCCGGGCTGTTTGTACCCTTCGTATCCCGGGACGGGGACGGGGATTGGATCCATGTCTCTGCCGGGGACTGCAGCCGGCGCCAGGGCCCAGGTCTATTTGTGCAATCGGCCTCTGTGGCTGAAATTCCACCGGCACCAGACGGAGATGATCATCACCAAACAGGGCAGGTAAGCAGCAGGGCCTCGAGCTTAAAATAAGCACACACGTTTGAAGCTATCTTGTTGTTTTGTTTGTTTTTCTTTTTTTTTTAAATTTCTATTTCGTTTACAAAATACAAGTCTTATCTCTCTCTCTTATTGTTTTGCTCAAATCCTTTATTTTACGCGTTAAAGATATTTTACGCACGACTACCTTCTGGAATTTGGAGTTTTCAGATTTCGTTTTTAAACGCGCAACTAGGCTAGAAAATTATGGTGCTGGTTTTATGTTTCCAATTCAATCTTAATCTAAAAAATGAATGTGTCATGTTGAGACATAAATTATAAAAGTTTTGCGTCACCATTTTGCCTGCTTCATATTTGCATCTTTTCTTTTCTTTTTTTTTTTTCCTTCCAGGCGGATGTTCCCCTTCCTCAGTTTCAACATCACTGGGCTCAACCTCACGGCCCATTACAATGTCTTTGTGGAAATTGTTTTGGCTGACCCGAATCACTGGCGCTTTCAGGGAGGAAAGTGGGTCACTTGTGGAAAAGCAGACAATAATATGCAAGGTGAGTTACATAATTAACGAAACTTTTTTTTCTTTTCTTTTATTTAAAATCCAGTGCTGGGAAATTCATGTTTTTGTTTTTGTTATTGTTAAAACACAGCCCCAGCTTTTTCAGCCAAGCTTTAAAAAAGTGAATTAACAGTTCTTTCATTCATTGTGAAGAAAAAAGCATGTTTTTAAGGTGGTCCACTCCACAAGCTCTTGCAATTGCCATGTGGATCTTGTAGATTTCTGCTTCTCTTTCATTGGAAAAACTAACTTATGATTTGCAACAAAATTCCAGGACACCATTGCACACCTTCTCACAAACACTCTGAACTATAATAAGACAAAGATTCTTCATTAACCCATGTGATGCACATCACTACATCCTTCGAAATACAATCAAAATTAATTTCTTTTTAAAAATCCCCAAAGACTTTTTAAAGCAACTGGAAACAATACAATTGCTGCAGAATTTATTAATTTAGTCAAGCCTCTAAATGAAAGGAAATCAACCCTTTTTTTCCCCTTTGAGGAATCATTAAAACACTGCTATTTCAAGTGTTTTAATGCTTTTTTTTTTTTTTTTTTGGATTACAGTTTATTTGGATGTTAAGTCATCTCCGGGAACCAAATAAAGTGTGAAATTCTTGCATAAATAAAGCTAAATATTTATATTCCCCCACAATTAATAATAGCTTAATGATTTCAGTCTTTTAATGCATTTACTGTTATTTAATAGAAATGTAAATGGAAAAAGTGACATTTAGTTTTGTTAAATTAAATGGGGTTAAAGATGTATCACCTCAACTATTAATTAATTGTCAGAGTGAAAATATTGTTTACAAATCAAAATTCTTGGCAATCTATTTACTTTTTATTTGTAATATTGTCTGAGCATTTAGATTTATAGCATAAAAATTGAGAATAATCAATTTTGAAGGAATGTGAAAGAAAAATACTCTAATAATTATGTTCCAAATTTAGACAGTTAAAAAAAAAACTCAAGTATTTTGTCATACAACTACTCTCATTTTATCTTTAGGTAACAAAATGTATGTTCATCCTGAATCTCCAAACACTGGTGCTCACTGGATGAGGCAAGAAATCTCTTTCGGCAAGCTGAAGCTGACCAATAATAAAGGAGCCAACAACAACAACACACAGGTTAGAAATTGGATTTTTGGCATGCTTGGATTCAGTATTTACCAAAACCAACAGTAATTTCTGACATTGTTTTTATTTTGAATTAGTTGTTCTTGTCAGCAGTTAACTGCACAAGCTGATATTTATTAGATTCACATATCTGTCGAATCAAAATGGCATGCAGCACATCTGCTTTTTAAATGCACACTGTTGTGCTCATCACCCATTTCCTATTTTCAGATGATAGTCTTGCAGTCGCTTCATAAATACCAGCCACGGTTGCACATTGTTGAGGTGACGGAAGATGGAGTGGAGGATATGAGCAATGAAGCCAGAACTCAAACATTCACCTTCCCAGAGAACCAGTTTATAGCTGTCACAGCTTACCAAAACACAGACGTAAGATTGTGGATATATATATATATATATATATATTTTAATGTCTAGTTTCTTTTTTTCTTCTTTTTTGGATGCAAGAAATTGCTATTTTAATTCCATTATTGCATTTAATATAAGCATTTGTAGTTTCTTCTCAGTCTCAAAGTAGTTCCATACTCTAAAAAAGCACATTGTTTATGTAGAATTTCTTTTTTTTTTTTTCAGATTACACAGCTGAAGATTGACCACAACCCGTTTGCAAAAGGCTTCCGTGATAATTATGACTCGTATGTATCTTGCACTTCATGCATTGTGGTCTTTCCATTTCTACACCCTATGCTACATGTCCTGGACTCTATTTTTTACCGCAGTTATACATTTTTTTTTAATATCTGCATATATGTGTTTCTCGAACAGGATGTACACGGCCCCAGAGAGTGATAGGCTGACTCCATCACCGACAGACTCCCCTCGCTCTACCCAAATTGTGCCCGGAGCCCGCTATGCCATGCAGCCTTTCTTTCAGGACCAGTTTGTCAACAACCTGCCTCAAAACCGCTTCTACACTAGCGAGCGGGCTGTTCCTCAAACCAACAGCCTTCTCTCCCCACAGAGTGAGGACGCCAGTGCAGCTGCCTCTGCCCAGCGCTGGTTTGTGCCCCCGGTCCAGCAGCCAAGCTCCAACAAGCTTGATCTCTCATATGAGAATGACTATTCCGCGAGCAGCCTGCTCTCATACGGCATCAAGCCTCTGTCCCTGCAGACATCTCATGCCCTCAGCTACTATCCAGACTCTGCCTTTGCCTCTATGGCGGCAGGCTGGGGCACTAGAAGCTCCTATCAGCGCAAAATGACCACGGGCCTGCCCTGGTCCCCCCGTCCAAGCCCCCCAGCCTTCCCAGAGGACCAGCTGGGGTCCACTAAAGAAAAGCTGCCTGAGGAGAATGTGCCACCCACCTCAACCTGGATCGAGACGTCCCACTCGCTGAAATCAGTGGACTCTATCGATTCTGGTGTGTACTCCATGGTGTGCAAGAGACGCAGGATGTCCCCCGGGGGCTCCAGCACAGAGAACTCCCCCACCATCAAGTGTGAAGACTTGACTACAGAGGACTACAACAAGGACAATCCAAAAGGCATGGGTTATTATGCATTCTACACAAGCCCCTAAGACTGTATTTAAGCAAAAACAAAAAGAAAACAAACAAAAAAACAAAACAAAAAATAATTCTTTGGTTTATCATTGAGTGCTCTCCATTCCTTGTTAATGTCTTTTTTTTTTCTCTTTTCTCTAAAGGTGCCAAAGCTTAATGTTTCCCCAAGCAAGCTGCACAAGGTTATTTTTCCAGGCCAGCCCCTGTCACATGAGCAGAAACATGCATAGTGATTTGTTGTTTTTCAAAAAGCATGTTGACTTTAATTCAGTTATTTTTTACAGTTTCTTTTAAACAAATGTGATTTCTCCTTCTTCCCTCCCAGCGTATTTAAGTCATTTTTGTTGTACAGTATTCGTGCACTTTAGAATGTGATGTATCTTGTACAAATTGTCTTCATGGAGGTGTTATTAAATGGATAATAAAATGGCTTTCCAGAAACCATAGTCAAAATGTCTTCCTCAGTTTATTTATATATTAAGGGAGCATCGTGCAGCTTTAAGACAGGGCATTTGCTGCTCTTGCAAAAAAAAAAAAAAAAAAATCAGACTGAACTGACTGGAATATATTTAAAGTAAAATCTGGTCTTTGAATTTACATTTTCATGTTTGTTTGTTTTTTAAATAAAGGAGCCTCCAGTACATTAGTGTTGGACAAATACAATGCATAAAATGCCTCTTCCATTCTAAAAATGAAATGTTTTAGTTGAGATGTAGCTGGACAATTTCATCTAATTTTTAAGCAACTTAGACTGACATGTATTAAATTTTTCACTAGCAATATGACACTGACAATGCTGTTTGGGAATATTCTCCAGTCACATTTATGCGTAATACAACTAATTTAGTGTCCTCTGCTTTAACTCAAACCTTCAGCTAATAAGCTGCTAAATGCTTTAATTGAATATCTTAACACCAGTCTAGTGTCTTAAAAATGACAAACTAAAGATAAAGACTTTGAAAATCAAATCAAAGTTCAAGTCCACAAAAAAATCATTTTTTCCTCTTTCATGCTCTTGAAAATGCAAAAGGTGAAATTCTCAGAACCCAGGCATATATTGACAAAAGCGCTGAGCAATCCTTTTCATGCAACGAATACCCATCACATGGCGGCACCGCGTCTCGCAATTCAAGTGAGCAAAGTGTGATTTAAATATGAGATTTACAAGTCTTTCATGACACTATTCACAACATAGACCCAATTATGTGATAAGCACACAACAACATTGCTATTCATCTTGTTGTTGCCATGGCGTTTTCACACATTTTATAATTTACCTAAGTAATGCAACTGCATGTCAAGCATGTATATTGAGAAACATGAAAAATGCGTCAAAAGTAAAGCAGTCCAGCAACCATCCATCAAAAGGTGACGTTCAGCTCAACACATCTATTTATATTGTGTCTCTGGTCTTTCTAAAAGTGCATTACTGAAGATAAAATCTCTGAAAAGAGAAGTCAAAATATTCACACAGAGCACTTGGCTCATGTCATAGGCACCTGCTTTCTTCAACAAAAATACTTCATATCCTCCCCTATGAGGAAGCCAATTTGAATTGATTTACATACTGAAATTCTAATTAATTCTGTTGTCAGACTCCTTGACAAAGTGAGGAATCTGACTAACTCCAATTAACACCTCCTAACAAGGTAGAGTGTTTGATTACCCCGACCTCTCAGGAAAGCTGTAAGAAGAAATCTCTTGGGTGAGGGGGGAGGTTTGGGCCTGGAGAATAAAAATGTTTTCACTTTCGCCTGTCAGCAAATTGTATATCAGAGCACATGGTGATGTTTCTCTCTTTTTCTTTTTTCCTTTTTTGTCATGTTTTGACCTCTGTTGATAATTTGTTGTGATGTGGACAACAGCTATCAAGCTTATAAATAGATGGCAGCCACACTCTCAAAAAAGGAGAGCTGCAGAGACGTGAGAGTGACTGCGTCCCTCTGTCAGAATCAAGAAAACAACTTTTTGTGAACACCCCGGTATCAATGCAGTCTAATGATTTGTATTGACTGCATGATGTAGTTAAAAATGAATGTATTTATTTTTTACTCTGGCATGTTTGTGGTCATTGTGTTGCAGGATGAATCAGTCATTTGACACCTTTTCAGGTGGTATCCTGGAATATACATGAAACTAAATGTCTGAATGACCTAAGACTTTTGCACAGTAAATCTTCCATGGGGTGCTAAAAGAACAGCATTCCGTTTAAATTCATTGACAAAGACATATTTATATTAATGCAGACGTCACAACTGCACTATCTGTTGTTGAAAAGGCAAATATGATTCATGGTTTCTACTAAATGTCTGCAAGCATTCAGAATTTATCTCGGAGTTCCAAAACTCAATAATAGCTGATACAGGGGAAAACACAGCAACAAGTCAATAGATTGTCTTTCCCAACCATTCATGCAGAAGAATCATAATCAATAGACAATTTGACAGCATGCTTCCAGAAATTAAACCCATGTTAAGTTAAGGGAGATATGCGGGTTGGGACAAGAGCACAGGAATTGACGACTGTTGTTAACATTGCAGTCAAAGGCTGCGTTTTGCTGCTGCTGTTGCAATGCAGAGTCTTAGAGGAACAGCTGGTGGTTTGGGTGGTTGGGAGACTGTGGACCGCACTGTATTTGTAAAATTTGAGTTCTCTCTTTCTTGTTTCTTGGGTGTGCATGAATAGTCGCATGTTTTTTTTGCCCTTCCCTCAGGCTGCCCTTTACTTACCATGTTGAGAGTTCATGTAAGGAGGACCAAGGAGGCTTTGGAGATTTTGTACCCAAGGAGTGCTGACATCTAAACACAGATGAAGGCCCGAGGCTGTTTCCTCACCTTCAGTCACACTCTATTACTGCTCTCACTGGCTAAATGTGGCCACAGGCAGAAGTGTGTCTCGGTCAAGATTTTTAAAAGTAGCGTCAGGCACGACCGAGATAGTAGCAATTATTGTTCCTCATCACCATATATTTTCTCTTTGAACATGTTGATAAATGTCACCTTTCTTAAATGATTATCGAGCCAGTTAGAATTATGTAGAATTGCTCCTCAGGGACAGTTTGTGTCTCATGTGGCCACTCTGTTGTTTGGGATGCATTCACTCACGGTCTTCTTAATCACTTTGTATTTCGCGAAGGATTGATATTTAGTTATCTTGATGTTAATGTCATTAGTCTGCATGAGTCAGATCCAGTTTTTATAATTGCATCTAAAATGATACAGTGTCTTTTTTTTGTTAATTGCATTACCATCAAGGGTTAGTCCATGGCTTTACATTGCACCTCAGTTCACACCAACACAACTACAAATTAAGGTACCAAAGCAAGCTATGTGATTTATGCTTAACTGGTAACGTTGAGAGTTATAGGTTGCACACATGCTTCACTTTGTCCAGTTCCTCCTTTGGGATATTTGCATTTGTAGCAAATGAGCCAGGTGCATGGACTACAGTACTGGTGTAATGCTCACAGGTCTGTTGGAGTGAGACTCTTTCTGTTGTGAGATGAGTGTCAAGTTAGCAGGGCCACAACTGTTTGGAGAAGAGCGTTGAGTGTTGGCATAGAGCATGGAGGTGAAAGAAACTGGAGGTGCAGAAGGGCCTCCCGTCAGTGCCCTCAGACGACATGTGCAGCCTTGATTTACTGGTGCATGGATAATGTTGGAGAGTATCCCACGGCTAAGCTGCACTTAACAGCACATTGATTTCAAACCCCTGCCTTCCCTCCGGAGGGCAGTGGAACGCACCTCAACAGGTCGGACCCCCCACCCCCTCCTTTCCCCATGCCCCTCCTCTTCTTTCCCTCTTCCCACATTCTCCTTCTATTCACCACCACCATTTACCATCTCCACAACTTACCCCCTCCCACTGCTTGCCCATCCTTGTGTCAATTTAGATACGCCATGGTGGTCGCTGGACTCAACTCCCCCCTCCCCATAAGTCCCTGAGGAGTTGCAAAGGATTCAGTGGGCACTGAGGTTCCCACAAGACCCTGGCCTTGAAAGCAGTGTTTGGGGTAGGACATGCAGAAGCAGTTAAGTGGAAAAGATCTGTGGTCAAAATCAATGCATTGGCACTTTGATGGAGTGCTCTGACAGATTTGGGAATTTCACATTCTCTGTCTTCTCTCCTGGCACCCTCAGAAGTCCTCACCACTGGAGAAAAACAACGCCTAATAACCCTTAAGAGGAAGAGGGACTCTTAATTTCTGCAGCTTTGGGGACAAATCATGACACAGTCAGTAATGATTTTGTGGCTTACGCTTGCCCCATAAACTCTACTTCCTGCTACTTTTTTTAGATGCCAATTAAATAAGAAAAAGCCAAACAATTCAAATGTGAAGATATGCATTTTTAAAAAAATTGATAGTCCTGATAGCATTTGACATGAAAATGACTTTTTACACCACAGTAAGTTTAGTGCATCCTGACTTCACTCCTTTTTTATCTTCAAAAGAAAGGAAAAGTTTCTTTATTGTTACATACCACACCTCATAATCTGTATCTCTTCATGCAAATCCCAGCACAGGTGGATGCCAGTGTGGTGTTTCTTCTCCTAACTTCTGACTCATCTCCCAGCTGCATGATGCATGTTTCAGCCTCAGTACTTTTTTGTGCGCTAATGGGCTCTCAGCATCTTTAAGACTCAGGGTACAATTAAGAGGTGATAGTTTGATCTCCCACCTTGCGGTTCTATTTCTGAGCTGCCATATGATTATGTAGGAAGTCGATAGGAGGATGAGGAACAGGCTCTATTTAAAGAAATATGCCAATGAGCACCTCTGAAAGAACAGACTTCTTCAGCTGTTAGCACCCATCTTAGCTGTATCACAACTGCATTGTATTCCACTGCAGTTAGGTTTGTGACTTGAACACCAACGATTATGTAAGAAAGCACATGACTGAGTGTGTTCACTGCTCTTATTGCATAAATAGCTTTATTTCTCAGGCTGTATGGTGCCCCATAGACTTTGCTATATTAACAGAACTTCCAGGGCTGTGCCAGAAAAAAGCATAGTAAAGGTTAAAGTTTATTTCAACTAGTCATATCATATTATATCATATACCAAAGCAAAACAATATTGTCTTTAAAGTGTTATTTAACACTTTTATTGTTTTATTCTAGTCAGGCATCTAGGCTGTAAAATTTGAGTTAATATTTACAAAGCAAGCAAAAACACAAACTTTAAATGGCAGGATAGGAAAAACTATAAAGTAATAAAACAGGTTCCGAGCAAAGCTATCATCTTAAAAATAGCTTTAGTTTTAAGGAGAAAACTGCAGTAAAACGTGAACATTGAAAGTTTGTTTAAACAGCATTGCCATCTGCTGGTGAAAATAAATTAATGCGCATTAGTCGAACCACTTTTTAACATAATGAGCATGGTTCTTACAGTTTACGCTGTTTACGTTAAGGAACTAATCGCCAGAATATAATATTCGTGTACTTTTGTCAAAACCAGTTCCTCTTTTTTGTTTACTGAGGTCAAAGTGTGAGAGATTCAATAGCCTCTTCTTATAGATCCAAATAGCCATTTGGCTTCCAGTTCCAACGATCAGTTTGAGTAGGTGCATGATATTAGTGCTATTTCATATTTATCACAAACTGCCTTTCGACAGCTTTAAAGATAGATAGTTAGTTAGTTTACTCCATACTTTACAACCACCAACCGCCATTCAATACAGAATTAATGTTTTCCCTCTGTTTTATAGAGGTTGGTTAGAGCTATGATTGTTTAATTGTCATTTTTTCTGAGTCAAAGCAGAGTATATGTCCACAAATATGATATTTCATAATGTTAAGTTTTATGTATTTGTCCATCTGCTTGTATATATGCATCTCTCTCTCTCTCTCTCTCTCTCTCTCTCTCTCTCTCTTTCTCCACATCTACATATATATACATATACACATGTACACACACACATATATATGTATACATATATATATATGCATATATACACACATGTATATATATATATACACATCTACATATATATACATATACACATGTACACACACATATATGTATACATATATATATGCATATATATA
>JAOWBL010000003.1:2416957-2472461 GCA_028564865.1 Zenarchopterus dispar
ACATACACACATACACACACACTCACATACATACACTCACACACTCACACACACAAACATACACACACGTACACAAAAGCCCATTTGGGACTCTTGGGGAGGCAAGAAAATAACGCCCGCCCTCGTTATTACGATATTAAATTTTATTGGTTTAGAACGCCATCCGTTGAAATGTAATTGGTCAGTTTTTACTGTCTATCACTCAGAGGCGTGGTCTTACGCCACGCAGCAGCGGTAGCCTCGCTGAAGTATCACCCGGCCGGCCCAGCCTGTATTGTACACTAATCGGCAACACAAAGCACACGATATGTTGAAGACTGTGACAAGTGAAATGGACGAACCCTCAGAACAAATGAAACCCCTCTTGAGAACAGTAAGTGCTCGCAAAAATACAATTAACTGGTTTCTCACCAGTGTAATTATATCTTTGTTTGTCCGTATGTGTCCCTTGTTTTTACCAAGCAGCAGCAGCACAAGTGAAAGGGATGCTTGAGAGTCAGGTACAGTGAGACACCATCCGGCGACTGCTTTTGTTAGCCGGCAACTGACTAATTTCTTGTCTCTCGATAAAATAAGTAAAAGAATATATTCAAACTCCAATAAAGCTGTGTTTTTGTGCGCAGTAAATGTTGTTATCAAATAATTTGATTTGCCTTTTTTTCCGTGATAGCATTTGCTAATAAATTAGCCAGACACGAGTCAATCTTCTTCTCATGGCTCAGTCACATTTTTTTTTTTACCCATTAGGAATTGAACGGGAGTCTTGATGCTAACGTTGGTCCTGCACTTTACTATACTAAAATGTTATAAGCATATGGCAGGCCTGTGCCTGTGTCAGTGTGACAATAATATAATTTATTAACCGTAACTTCACACTGGGTAGCGCTTGCTTTGGCATTTCCCCTCAACGGGTTCACCCGACCGTTACTTTCTATCAAGTGTCTCAGCGCGTGAGTTGATAAGATTTGATGACATATTGACACTTATCATAGCTGGTTTGAATATCAGATACTACCCGTATATCAAATTAAATAAGTGTATGTCAGGTATTGCTGATTTTTGAAGTCATAGTTGCAAGCATAGTGGAAGAAAAACAAACACTTTTTTGGACAGTATTTACCACGTGACTTACAGTTTGCTCTGAGTTGTGGGAATACAAGCCCACAATTGATATGATGATCATCACAAGTAGCAGTCTTAACAAGCCCAGAAAAAGAAACTGGTATCAGAGCTAAGTTTAAATGCATGCTGACTGTGTGACATCAGGGGTGGTGTAGGGTTGTCATTACTGTCTGTGTGTGTGCTTGTACAGTATGTCTTGTCCATGTAAATACATGTACATTGATGCTTGGGAATTCAACCCCCTGCAGCACTGAAAAGGGATTTCTAGGTATTTGAATGCTTCTTTCCCAAACATGGAAATCAATATACTCACTGTGTGACAAAGGACCTTTATGGCTGTAATTCATCTTCATGGTGTTTAACATGTTGAGTCATTCAAAACTCTAAGACCATGCCATTGTGAATTAGTGAATGAGATGTTTAGTTTTTATATTCATGTTTAAAGTACTATGGATCTAATTTGATTAAAATATTCTTATTTTTTGAGCTTGCTGGTTAACCAATGCAACGTTTAGGGGGGCTGTGAAATAGCATCTTTCAAAATGAAGGCTTTCTCTTGCTGGATGAAGAACTTTGCTTATAAAAGTGGCCATCTTATTTTAGCCGCCTCTCAACAGTTTCGCTTTGTTTAGTTTGGCCCAAGTCCTTGTTCTCTGACTATTTTAGAGTCATACAAAGAATGCGCACATAGTGATAACACTGAGTGGTCATTGTTCTACCAACTGTATGCCATTCATGAGAAACTCAGTCATTTAAAAAAAAAATCTATTATTAAGTAGGAATGGGAATTGTAAGATTTTATTGATGCAGTGCCACAACTGATTATGCTTGTTGATCTGATTTTTGATTGATTCCCTTTTGATTCAAGACTGAGTTTCAACGAGGAAAAATTTATGACTTGACACACAGGTTTTTGCCTTAACATAACTATTTTAATATCTTAAATTCCAAAAGCACCAGTCAACAGGTTGATAATCTAACACCTCTGCAGGTTAAAGCTGTATCACTGTCTCTATAACAACTATAATGTATTTCCATAACTATTTACAGAACTGTGAGTCTGTCACTGCATCATTGCACATCAGAATAAATGTGTATTTAATTTACATTTTCATCACCCACTTTCATTGATAACTGAATTGATAAGGTTAGAGGCATATCGTTTCTATTCTTCATCAAAGTTGGAGCTGATTCAAAGGTAGAACCAGTTTTCAGCATTGGAAATGCTGATTCTTTCAAACACAACGGTACTGATATACAATGTAATTTTGTAAAGCAGAATCCTGATTCTTCCTCATTCCTTTGAAAGCCAGTACAGGAAATATGAAATACTGCCTTACAGCTTCCTGTTTTGGGTTGGCAGGTGGAGAAGCGGGGGCAGGTGAGCTGTTAAACTGAGTGAGCTATCTAGCATTAACTTGTCTATGTGATGTTATTTTACACTGGAATGGTCAATATGTGAAGATGCAGTTTCCAGAAGTGGTGTGAATGTTGCAAAATGTGATATTAGTCTTGTCTTTTTTTTTTTTTTTTCATTTTTAAAAAGACACCAGGTTAAAGAGCACAAGGAGTTTAAAGTAAAGTGGAGGACAGGGGAACTGCAGAAGCCAAGTCTACAGATGGTTAACTTTTCAGAAATGAGAAAATATATTTAAAAAAAAAAAAAAAGTCAAAAAAGCCACGGCAATACTGGGTAGTCTTGTAGAACACTATAACAAACTTGTGATTTTCTGTGTTTTCAGACTTGTCCACAATATTACAATGAATAATCATCTTACTCTTGACTGGAGACTTGGAAAAAAATGCTGTATGTTATAAAATGCTCTGTTTACGAAAGATACAAGAAATGGGGTTTCCAAATCTCTCAGACCCTTTGTTGTGAGAATATTCTAAAAACCTAGCCTGATAGATGAGGTCATAAAGGATCCATACGGCCTCCTCGTCCAAGAGGCAGCATCAACAGTTTCTTTTCAAACTGCACACAGTTGGTCAGCACTCAGAACAACGAATGAATTGACTGATTCAGAGCGACGGAAACAAGTCAACGTGAGAGTGTGTTGTGTAGAAAAGTAAATTAAACTTTTGGCATAACATGTCGGCAAAACAGCAAATGCATCTACTTTGCAAAAGAATGATTGGAGTGTTGTTTGGTGCGTATTCTGTTAAGCCTGTCCAAGGACTCTCTTTACTCGGATAGACTGATTTGATTGGGTCACCTAGACTTTTGGGTATAGTTACTGAGCTTCAACAGATGATGGCTAGACATAGCTGCAAAACAAATTCAGATTTGCTAGCGGTAGGTCTAGGTTTCTAGGCTAATAAAAGCCAGCAATCAGAGAGAGAATCATAGATAGGAATTTCCTTATAAAGTCATAGTCTAAAGGCAGTGTACATTTGTACAGTTATTTGACCAGTCAGAAGTTATAAGGTTCTCTTAGCCATGTTAATTCCAACTGAACTCCTCTTTTAATAGTAATTTTCTTCTTTTGGAGTTAGGGTTAAGATTATTTTCGTATTCTGAAGTCATTTTGGGTGCAGAGCTACTCCAGAGGTACCAACGATTAAAGTAAGATTGATGGAAATTAGCAAAATATGATTCACATTAAGATTTTTTGGGGGATATGTTCTTCATATAAAGTGTTCTACCACTGGTTTAAATGTCTTGGAGAAATGAATAAATAGATTTGCATACAATAAAAAACCAGAACAGGAAGTATGGAAGGGTTCTTTATTTGTTTATGTGGTCAAAACCACACAAACAAAAATAAAGTGCATTTTGCTGCAAGAACAGCAACATAGACTCAAGTATATGAATATCCATATATATATAATAAAATAATTTTAGAATGAACAGAGATTGATACTTCAAAACCATTAAAAAAAAAATGCCTGCAGTCATAGCTTACCTTTACTTACAGGTATTTAGTCAAAGCTTATATTGATAAACTTTGGATGGAAATTGGGAATGTAGGAAAACTCGAGTCACATAAAAATTGTAATTCTTGGCTTCCAAAATTCAGAATAGATTCAGAAATTTCCATCCGTTCATCCATTTTCTATACTCTCTTCATCCTATATTGGGTCATAGGAGTCTGTTGGAGCCTATCCCAGATGTCTTAGGGTAAAAGGTGGGGTTACATCATCGTCAGTCAATTAGTTTTTTCATTCAGCTGAAAAGAATAGATATTGAAATTAGTTTTCTTTTGTAATGAATTAGGAATGAAATGAATTTTAAATTGAGGATCATTTTGATTCAGAGTCCCAATGGACATATTTTCAGAAAGAACATTAGCACCCTTATCAGACTTGATGAGTTGACGTAGTCACTTTGAACTTTGGACAAATTTTATAGATTTAGTCAGGAGAGATGTCGATAATTCCTTTTTTTTGTTTTTTTGTTGTTGTTTTTTTTCAAAAGGGACTATGATATGACTCTCAGGGATTGTTTATTAAGACTTTCTTTTGCAGTACCCTCAGTTCAGATATGGTGATGGAGGTCCATTTTTTTTATTTCACTTTCTATGTGCTGCCCCTGTTCAAGTCTTTAAGGGAGTATATTATTTGGTCTAATAAATACACCTTCTGTTGCTTGCACTGTGATGTCTTTCTATAAACTTGGCTCCTTGTTGTGAGCTTTAATTGAATCTTACCTCAGTTACTTAACTTTTCTTCCAGTCAACATGTGCTCCATGACCTGGTCTTTCACTTGCTCAGCACTTGCTCAGCACAAGACTGGCAGTAATTACATAGGAGCCTGACTAATGGGCTTAGTTTTTCTTGCCTATGCTCTTACTGTGATATCACATAAAGATTTCATTCCTACAGGCTAATTGGCATACATAACACAGACCCTCTTTGTATATATATGTTGCACCCAATCTACTTTCTGAGCTTATGAGCTTTAAAAATAAGGATATAATTAAACAGTACCATAACAGGACATGTAATACCAAGCACTGCTTTTTAAAAGGTAATAAACAAACCACATATGGTAGACAGAAATTTAAACAGCAGAGAAACTCCTCAAAAGTAAGAAGTAGAGGAGCATTGATTTACCAAGCCAATTATTGGTCTGAGAATGTCTTGCCAATGAGCAGGGAGGCACATCTGTGGCCAGCCCTATATTGTTCAGTATGTGACAGCACCCCTTGTTTTAATTCAGTAATTTTATTTGATCATTTATATAGCCCTAAATGTTAACCAAAAGAATCTGCATCATAAGTTTTCTGTTGGTTGTCCTGATTTCTAAAAATCACTCAACATTGACCATAATAACAATCCCCTCTAGACCTATAGCTAGAAGCATGGCAGAGATAGAAAGTCAAAGTAAGCTTCAGATATTCTCTTGGATGTATCTGACAATGTTTGTTTGTTTGAGCAAGATATTAATTCTGCTGAGTTCATGACTTGTACTAGAGGTCATCAACATTAGCAGCCTGCCTACGGAAGCTGTGAGACTTGGATAGATTTTTTTTTTTTTTTTCATCCATAGGCAGCAAAAATCCGAAATTAAACTGACCAGATTTTTGAATGAGTTTTTTAAAGGCCTGTTATGATTGGTCACAGGGTTTCATTTATCCCTATAACTTCTCTATAGTTGACTCAGAAAACTCCACATTCTAGCAACTGAATATTCATGAGCTCATAATCTGTGAACACCTTGCTCAGTTCACCATGATCATGTTGATTACTGCAGAGCAGTAACTCTGAGAATCTAAAGAAATTCAATACACCCAAAAATTGTATCAGTTAATCTATATCATAGTTAAATGATTTATCCTATAAACAAAAAGAGATGAAAACCTTGACAGATCATGTCAGTCCAGCTGGCTTGTACATGACAAGATTTCAAGTCTCAAGATTCATAGCAAATACTCTCCACTTGGCATCTCATGCAGTAAGTTGGAGCTTGATGCTACAAAAATCTAATGGCAATTAAGTTAAGTGACAGAAGTTTCTATCAGATATTGATCTTAATCTTGGTTCTAAAAACCTTTTCTCTTATTTGTGAAAACAAGTAATTACAAAATGCAGTGCTGCGTCCCAGAAATTCTTATTATGTCTGAGCACACAACATGACTGTGTTGTGGTGTTTAGGTCTAGAGAAATTATTTGATTAAATTTAATTGACAGAAATATGATGTTAGTTCAAATAACTGACGTCAGTGATTTTCAAGGAAAAATGTCAACTATTCCTTTGATTAAAGTTCTAAGATTGTCTTCTCCAACATGTCACTTTGAATATCTTTGGATTTAGTTTTGGGCTGTTGGTTGGCAAAAAGAGGAGCTTAACATGATCACTTTGGATTTTAGGAAATTTTAAAGGGCAATTTGAAAAACAAGATTTTTTTTTTTCTCTGTTTCATCCATATCTTAGGTTGCCAACTTAAATTTGGAGGTTACTAAACTCAGTGCCAGTTCAGCCATTAGGTGTCACTCTTTCTGCTAAATTCCATGCACCGTTTGTAACCCTTGTTAATATGCAAATCTTCATGTTAGGTTAGCTTTCACCTTTATGATTTTCTGGCGTCTAGTTGACCTCTACTGTGACTGTTCATAAATAACATGTCCATAGTGTCCCAGTGACCAGGACATGGATTTACAGAATTAAGAAATAGACTATTTAATTACTCCTCGTGCTTCAGAAATGCTCTTTTCTGCCCTTCTCTTATGAAAGGCCTTATTGTTGACAGGACAAATGAACTAAAGCTGCTTGTACTATTACTGCTTGCTGAATGACATGTCCAACCTTGAAGCTATGATAAGAATTGTCAATGTCAAAGTCAAAGTCATGGAAGCATTTGGAATCGTAATGAATGCAGCAGTCTGTTCTTTTTCACTTCATAGCACCCTGTGAGGAATGCAGAGCCACACGTATCCCTGTTTCTATTTATCCATGCCAGTGATGGCTCTTCTTGTTTGGTATGAGCACCTTAGCAGCTAAGGATTTACATGCCCTCCAAATCCTTGTCTTCGTGTGTCCCCATATGGGGGTGTGTATGCGTGTGCTTTTAAGCTCTTGGCTGGGTGAATAAAATATTCATGGTGGCATGGTGGGATTGGCTGCTGTGCAAAGAGCGGGCTGACAGGGTAGAGCAGAGCACTGTATGTTCTGAAGCAGCTTGCTCACTCGCTCTCATCCTCCCTTTGTACAAAGAGATGAGCACAGGCAGAGCAAACGGACGAGTGTGACACTGTAGCTTTTAATGCTTGGCTCGCACACCCTCCACATCATAGATAACCGTCAGTAAGAAGGAACTGGTTAATGTCCCTCCTGCCTTTGCGGATGTTTTAGTCTAAATGGATAAACGGAGCGAAGGGGAACATGTGCTCACGGTATGTCTGGTCTTGTTATATATATATGTCTGTGTGACAGTCTTGTTGTGATCTTGCACAGAATCCATTGACTTTATATTGGTATTAATGTTGTGTATTTTTGTTGTTGTTTTTTTGTTGGCTTGTGTTGCTCCAAACTAGAGTGCTGGTGAGTAGAGCTGGTGGTGTGTACATTATAGGTGTAAGGATGAGGGTTATAAGGTTTAACAGGGGGTGAAGTGCTGGTACATCACCAGACGTTACCTCTTGAAACTGAGAGGTTTTCTTTATATTCTGTAATGGCCCCAAGCGCATGAATGGGAGAAAATCATCAGAGACAGTTATGGCTGCTTGGAGAAGCGGGACAAGGAGAACAGGAAGGAAGAGAGAAGGGGAAAATGAGACGGAGTAAGGTTAAAGAAAAACAGGTCTGCCCAAGTAGAAAAATCTAAACAAGGAGCAAGCTGTCTATAGAGATGATGTGTAATTACTGAAGTGGAAATAATTGAAATGTATGGTATTTCCAAAGTGGGACCAGTGAGTAGGAAAGGACTGTTGCAATTTGATCCTTGCAGAGGGAAGTAAACATTTCTCAGACAAGGATGATGACATAGTTATTCTCTGTTTTTGCTGGAGCTGTATGTTCGAAACTGGGAGTAGGAGTCTGGATGATACCAATAATTGCTGTCAAACATCTCGTATACTGGAAGATAAATTAGATAACTGAACCACAATCTGAAGACTCATTAAGCGCTGGGAATGAGTTTCTGACTGTTTTGTAGTTGGCACAAAGTCTGTGAGTCTGTAGGAACGTAAATAATTCAGTAACTATTCAGCAATACTCAGCAGTAGAAGTGTCTTCTCTTTTATCATTTCCAACTTGCTGATGGCAGTTTCAAACAGTATAGAACAATATTTGATGTCAAAATACAGGAATTACTTTGTAACGATGAAGCTTTCAGTATGGGGTGGAGGGGGGGGGGCAATATAACACATGAAAAAATAAATACATTTTAAAAAGACCTGAATTTTACATGACCCTCTCAGCTAAAAGTCTCTTGGACTTTTTTGTTGTGGATGTTGTGTGTTTTTGGCTCATTAATGGGTACACTTTATATCATTAGGAGGCTAGTGATTAACAGTATCTTTGTTTTTAGATTTTCATCATAGAATTGTTAGCATTTATATTTAAGCAATGTTTTAGTTTCTTTGGTCAATTCAGTTGTTTAACAGGTTTTTAAAAAAGATATATATAAATAAAGACTGTATTGTATTAGATTTATATTGGTATTAATGGTAACCTCAATAGAAAGGTCTCTCACTATGCAACACATTCCTAGTGTCATTTCTTACTGGTTAGATCTGTTACTGGCAAAGCTGGCAAGTGACTGACATTAGAAAGAACCAGACCTGTTGTTGGGTGATGGCTGGTGGTTAATTTCTGTGTAAGGATGGTGGCTTCTTTTTATTATTTCTTCAACATGCAGGTATGTTAAGAGATGTTGGGTGAGCACACATCCTCTTAAAGACTTCTGAAGTTACTTCTAATGTAAGACATAAGGCTGTTGAAATGTATTAATCAATTAATTATTAATGATGTTGGTAATCACTTTCAGTTCATCATAATTAGTTAATCATCTACAAATATTTGTGGATCACAGCATTTCTAATTTTAGGCCTTGCTTTTTATTCTTGTTTGATACTAAAATGTATTTTTCTCTGATATGAACCGCTAATAGAATAAGCAGAAAATTTGTGTTTAGCACATTATGTTCTACAAAGTATTATTTGCTACATTCCCCAACTTTTCAGCTTTATAAAGACAAAATGTTGAAAAATGTAACTGTTATTAGAAACTCTAAATATCATTTAATCTTACTTTTATTACTATGTTCATATCTCAATAAAAATATCCATTTACTTGTGTCAGCAGCTTCCCTCAATACGTTGATCATAAATGTGAAATGCCTGATGATACCAATAATAAACTTGGATCACAGCCTTGACGTTATACCTATACATATCAAATCTTGTGTGCATTTCAATTGTGAGTTCATATAGAGCAGTTTCTTCATTACAGAATGGACACATGCTGTGGCTACTTTTTACTCTTTTACTCTTCGCCCTTGCATAAAACCTGATACATTTGTTATTTTTACCGACTAAGCAGCCATTGAAGCCAGAAAAACCTAACATTCAAGTCCTCTAACAATGTGAGCAGCGTCTGCATTTACTCTTCAGACAAATGCTAAGGAAAATGTAGCAGATGCAACAGACTGGGCATTTACACCCACAAAGGTTTGAAAGAAATAAAAAGAAGCTGTGCCTCTTCTGACAATAAAGAAACAAAAGCTACAGTCTTTATTAGCAGCTTTATTATTTATTGGGCAAGATATCCTATTGGGGAGCTTTTCCACAAGCTTTAGCCAGCATTAATGTAATTTTGAATTCACATGACTAACTAAAACTGTGGGATGTAAACATAATGTGATCTTGGAATTTGTAAGTTATCACTTTATTGCCCTAACTACCTTAAACTGACATAAGTTTTATACTGAAATGAACAAATGGAGTCTTTGTTATTGCTGTGTAGCAACATATTTCAGTTTAATCAATTCTGCCAGAATACTGATCAAAGCCCGACCAATTGATACTAACTCTTGTTTTGAGTCACTTAAGTTTCTTAGTGTATTTAAAGGAGGTGTCACAGGACCACAATTGTCTGCAAGGCAAGGTGCAGATGTACATGTGACCTGGGCACTACGTCCTCCTTATTTTTTTTTTTTTCTTCCCATGACTGTCAGAGAGACCCATCTGGCTTCTTTCAACAGACATGCATTCATAACCATTTCTCTTACGCAGCTGGCAATTCACTAGAAGCCCTACCCACTGATATTGGGCATTTATGCCCACAAAGCACAGCTGTGGTTGAGCTACTGAAACGATCCCTCCATACTACCCCCCTGCCAAGGGAGTGTGGTCGATGGACTAGGGTTTATTTTTGACAAAGCTATGTGTGAGGTTGCATCATGTGTCCTCAAATTGTATCAACTGAGTGGGGTTGAGGGCATAACAGACATGTGCTTAAATGGCATGAGGACAACATGTAAGGAATGCATGATTTACTAGTTTGACACGCAAACAGGTACTTATACAGTAAAATTAATGGATTTTCTCAAGCTGTACTAAAAGAAGCTTATTCACTTAGCACTTATGAAGCAGGAATAGTTTCACACCAGTTTTGTATGCATTACTTTCAAACGCTTGTACATGTAGTTTCAGCACAATAATTAGTTTAATTCAGTTTTTTTTAAAAAGTCAGAGTAATTATTTAAATCATTTTCAACACTTTTGTATCAGGATACTTTTAAATACAAAACAGCCAGTGATGATCCTGCTCTTTTCCTAGCCATTGTCATGATCTTAAGATCTTCATTTTTTAAAAATTGGTTTCTTTGTGTTTGCCTGATTAGGTTTTGTTGTTTGTGTTTACTTTTGAGCCCTTGTTTTGTGTCTTCCTCACTTCCTGTTTTATTTTGAAAGTCTGATTCCTCATGTGTTCATTTCAGGTTTTTTGATCCTTTGTCCTCTTGTCCCCGGACTTTTTACACCTGTATCTCATCAGCCCCATGTGTATATATGTCGTCCTGTTTTCCTTTCCTTCCTTGTTGTTCTGTTGTCATTCCACTCCATGTCCAGTCAATGTTGCTTCCATTTGCTCTGCATGTTCTTGTTCTGTGCTGTTTTGGATTTTTGATTGTTTATTCTGTCTTGTCTGGTTGTCCTTTTTGTTTAACTTTTGTTTGAATAAAAGGACTTAAAGTCCTTGACTCCTGCCCTCCAGTCTCCTCCATTTTGGTCCTCCCTAAACCTCCCACCTTTACAGAGGTCATCTATTTTCTTTATTCAGCATTGTGTTTTTTGCTATGTCTATAAAGAATATAAGTTCACATATTGATATTAGAATGGTTTATTCCCAAAAGATACAGATTTGTTCAGGCTTCACTTTATTTTAACAGTATTGCTGTTCATTAGGATGGGTAAGCAAATTTCCAGTGATTCAGTGCTTTAATTCTTAGACCAAATGTTCAGATTTTTAGGTTGGATTTTTTTTTTTTTTTTTTAATCTTTATCTGGTATTCCATGTGTTTATTATACATTGTGACTGGCACAACTAAAGCTTCCATTTTCTACCAATCCAATCCAGTTGCAACCATAATTAATCATGCTTATTGATCATAAAAAATCATTTTAAACTATTTTAGTTTAGGTCACTCTCTGTACTGTGCAATGGATGGATGACCCCACTTAAAGATTGGAAAAATATATATTTTTGTGTTTTTCTCTCTGAGCTGAATAGTTGCCTACCTTCATCAAAGCATCATCAATGAGCAGTGTTGCTCATTACCATGGAAATCCACCAGTTATTTTCACATTGGAAAATACTTTATCCATCCATCCATTTTTCTATACCCGCTGAATACAATGACCGGGTCATGGGGGTCTGTTGGAGCCAATCCCAGCCCACACAAACAGTTTCAGATGGCATCAGTTATTACGAAATAAAACAACATGTACAGTGTATGACAAAATGTGTGAAGATCTAGACATATTGATAGTTTTAAACCAGTTACAAAACAAGTGCAGCAAAATATTAATTTCAGTTCATATAGTACTATATTTTAGTATTAATCATACACTAATGCAGTAATACACATGAGCAGAGTGAATGTGCTTTCTGAAGGAAATGTGTTCAGTCGAAGTGATTGGCATGTTGAGGCACACAAGGCCTTGATGTAATTCCAGTATCATGTATACCTCAGGCGTGTGCCCGGGCTTACCTTTTGTTTCCACTCTCTTGCTCTGAAGGCACTGAGCCCACATGATTGGCTGGGAACAATGAAAAGATCCTGCTGGCCATTTTATTACATCAAGTGTTTTTCCATCAGCCAGGAGAACATTTTACTGAGTTTGTTGAAGTATTTGTTGCCTTGTCAATACAAAAGACTTATTAAGAGATTATGTGTTACATATTCAAAATTTAAGAGAAAATGTTATAAGAACATATCACAAGAGAAATAAGAGACTAGCATAAATTAAACTCAAGTTAGTGTCCAGTAAGCAATCAGAGATTTTGAATAGCATAAAGAATCAAAGATACGTTTCTTTGTTGCTACGTATTCTGGTAGCTTTGTCACTGGATCTGCTGCATTCTTTAATTGGATCTTTCTATCAGTTGATGTTTCCATAACATACAAATTATTTTGAAAAAAGGAAACTCAATCCTTTGAAATTAATATTTTGCTGCACTTGAAAAAGAAAAAACAACAGCTCCCAATACGCACTGATTGACTAGAGGGGAATAACACATAAATAAATCCTCATAAAAATCTTGCTGCTTTATAATGTTCTAGGGGTTACTGAGCATATTCCAATTTCTCTATAAACTATTTCTAAAAGAAGACACAATATGTTTACTTATTAAGTTTGCATGTATGCATTTTTGCTATGCTATTTATTTTGACTTCCATGATTGAAGGTTGTGGAAAAATCGAATTCACATTCACATTGGAAAATACATTATCCATTCATCCATCCATTTTCTATACCTGCTGAGTCCAATGACTGGGTCACGGGGGTCTGCTGGAGCCAATCCCAGCACATTGCAGGCGAGGAAAATACTTTATCCTTGGAAATTAATTAAAAAGGTGCCTTTGTTAAATACTCAGAACCTTTTAACAGGTATGGTCTTTGGCTTTCTAGGCTTTTATTTGTATACTGTCGGCATCTTAGTCTATAGCCTTACACACATTTTTTATTTTTTTTGGTATGTGGCAGTAGTGAAGTGTTTTTAATTTAGTATTGTCATAGCAGTTTTAAACCAGCATGGTGCATTACCAATACTAGATTGAAATAGCAACATAATAGCTGCATTTCAAAAATTGTGGCCCTGTAAATTCTTGAATTATTAAAAAATAATTTAATGACAATTCAAAAACCATTGCCAATGTTGATCTGATACAGGCGCGTGAAAACATTCCACCAGCTAACGCAACCTGCAGGACTGTTTCCTGTTTCATTTTTTTTCTGTTTAGACAGGTAATTGTGTCCCTTACCCACTCATCAGAATGATCAAATTGGAAATGTATTCTTCATACAGAGTAGTTTTTTTGTGTCCCACATTGTATGGAGAAAGTTATTAAAAAAGAGAAATGCAATAAAAGAGAAATAATTACAAAGGACAAGTGTATTGTAAAAGTTTCAATTATTGATTATAAAATAAAATTAGTTGGAATATGGTAAACTTTAATTATCTTCTCTCTTCTCCTTGTTATCATTCCCAGGGTATGGATGAAGAAGCAATAGTTGACCATGGCAAGACCAGCTTCACTACTCTCTCAAACTACGAGAGGGAAGATTTGGAAAGTAAGTTTGAAGCCATGGAAGTAGTAATAGATATCTCATCTTTTACTTTTTTTGACTTTGAAATGCAAGATTTAGGAGTACATTGTTATTGTTCTTTTACTAACTGATTTTCAGTCTAATTTTCTAGATGGCAAAAAGAAAAAAACAAAAACAAATGAAACTGTCATTTTTATATGGAACATAGACACAAAAACAAAAGAAATCATTTCCAATGGTATTTACAGACCTACACTATTGTGTTTAGAAAATTAAAGCAAATTTGAATTTTGATGTCAACAGTATACACTCTCTCTGTCACAAACGTAAAAAGAAAAATACGGAGGAGGGAGGCAATTTTACAATTGTGTCATTTCAATCTCCTTTTCCATGATACTTTTTGTCATTTAGGACGAGACGAAACTATTGGTTTTGCTAAAGAAATCTTCATCCAGTTTTGCAGCAACAGCTTTCAGCTGTTTATCAGTCTGTTGACTGCTTTCCGTCTCCATGATATCCCATACATTTTTAACAGGAGTCAGATCTGAGCTGCAGGAAGGCCAGTCAAGCACATACACTCTTTTTGTATGAAGTCACAGCATTGTGAATCATGCAGAATGGTGTCTCACAATGTCCTGCTAAAAAAAACATGGGCCTCTTGATGATATCATATGTCTCTCTAAAACTATTGTGTGTGCTTCTGCATCAGTGGAACCTTCATGTACTGTATATACAGATCATTTGTACCACGGGCATTGACGCGTCCCCAAACCATTACAAATGCTAACTTTTGCACTTTTCTACTGACATTAGTCAGGATGTCTGGTCTTTACACTTTTGAGATGTAAAATGCAATGTCCATTTCTCAAAAGCAAGCTGTAGAGATTTAAACATTTACATTTTTTGTTTATTTTAACAATTTAACATCAAGAGAAAAAAAAACAACTTAAAAATCTTTGATACATTTGACATTGTGTTATGAACCCCTACCCAGACTGCTTTAGGAAAACAAGTCTTTCATAGATGCTCCTTTTATACCAAACCCTGGAATCCTCACTTATTGCTAAATAATATACTGATTTTCTTTCCAGAACACTGTTGTCATTGCATTTTCAGTGTTCTATTCTTTTTTCTTTTTTTTTAAATTGCCTTTGCCAGCCTGGTGCTGCTGGTGTTTGCTGGAATGTCATTATAGGTTTGTTTAAATTTTATAAATGTGGGAAATGCCTTTAGGCATACAGTTTAGACATGCGGTGCAACACCCCCGCCCCCACCACCTCTTTCGCCACACACCCAACCCCCCAGCTGATACCAACTCCCAAGCTTGCTAGTGCCCAAAAACGCTACCACCATACCAGCATCCATTTGTACGCTATGAGTCCAAAGACAGGGGTATAAGCTGTTGCTCATTACTCCCCTGTATTTCAGTGTGGTGTAGATATAAGATGTGAAAAGAGATCAAATCAGAACCCTCTGGCCAAATTAGAAGCATTTGCTAAAATAATGTTAATGAAAAGTGTAATTATCACTATGTTAGTCAACTGAAGTAGCTCAAAAAAAACAAAAAATTACATGGTTGGTACTCATGTCTTTAGAATGAAGGTTCATGCAATTATTTTTTTAGAAATTAGGTTTGTAACAATATCAGAGTTTCATGACACCACTGATTATCTGCAATTTATTTTTCTCTCTGTCTTGTTTCATCTCCATCTCTCCTTTGCTTGTTTACTCTCCATAAGTGTCTTTCTCCATTTGTTTATCTGCAGTGAGTGCCCCTTATGTCTTCCTCTGCATGCTGTGTCTTGATATCATTCCTTCTGCTTTTTGTCCCCAATCAAAGAGTGATGACTCATCTGTGAAAAATGGATATTGGCAGAGTGGGGAAGAGTAAAAATAGGGCATTTTAATTTCAAAGCGCAATTCCTTCACTTTAGTGATAGAAATGAAGGGAAGGAGATAAGACAGTGAAGAAAAAACAGTTGAAAAAAGTTAACTGATGAACAGTAGTTTCCTTCAAGTAGGTCATTTATTTGTCACTTTATTTTTATATATGTGTGTGCATGTTTGTATAGGTGTGTTTAAGAAATTGAAATTACATAAAAGTTTTATTATATATCAACAGTTTTCTTTCTTTCCCAGGCCACAGAGCAGTGTACGTAGGTGTTCATGTTCCTCTTGGAAGGGGGAGCAAACGGAGGCACCGTCATCGAGGACACAAACACCACAGAAAGAAGAAAGAAAAAGACTCTGGAGATGGGAAGGAAGATGGCAGGGAATCCCCCATTTATGGTTGGGCACTGATTATATTTTATTTCACCACGTGACCCATGAATATCTTACTGTCTCCAGTTTTTTAACCAAATATCCTCCCATTTTACTCAAATGATGGCAATTTAACATTAGTGTGCTATATTGTACCCCAAAGTGCAGTAGCTTGCATGTCGAATGATTTCTTTTGAACTTTGCCAGCTGTGTTCAGTCATACACTCACAGGACTCATCTCAGACAATAAATGGAATCACTTGAACTTCAAAATAGAAACACCAGAGAGGTTTCACTAGTTCATCCCTAACCTGAATAAGGCATGCAATAAATTAACATTTTGGTTTCTACATTATGTAAAGCCAGTGATTGGGTAGTCTCTTGGAATTCTCATGTACTATTTACACCAAAAAAAAAAAAAATCACAAATTGAAAAGCAGGTCTCCAGTATGTTGCTTAAGCTGTATATTTCTCCATCCTTCATTTCTAAATCCAAAATTCTGTGCTAAAAGGTATTAAAGGCCACCATCAATGAGCATCTGACAGGTTGAAGGCTATGGCATTTTATGCCGTATGCACTTGCTGCTTGTTAGAAGTTGCTGCATTATTCCAGCTGCAAGGATACATAAACACCCAAAGCATAATTTGAACTAAGCTGTGCTCATTGATGATCATTAGCATATATTTATTAGTATTTACATCTGTTTTCTCTCATTCCAGATGTACTCAAATTTGCCCTCTAGTTCAATTAGACATTAGCTGCAAAAATATATATTGGAAAACATCTTATAATATACCTGATATTATGAGACTGAAAAACATTTACCTCTAAAAAGTTTTCTAGCTTCACAAAACATGAGTTAAATTTAGCAGAATAGCCACACAAACAACTTGTTGAGCAAGTCCTCCAAAAAATTGTTGAATAAGCTTAGCATCTTACTTTGTTATGCTTAGATATAGTTGTTTTCAATAGAAATTGTTTCACATCTTTCTGTGTGGCTAAAAGTAGCAAAAAAAGTATGGTACTGCATGGAAAAACACATCCTGTGGTTGTTTAGAGTAGATATAAAATGTCTACACACACACTTGTGACATTGCAAGTTTTTGAAGTATAAAGGTTAGAAAAATAACAATATAATGTTATAATTGTCACATCTTTAATGGGATTTTCCAAGTCAGCACATCTTGCACATGAGGGCCCCAGTTAACCAATCATATTCAGAATTGGAATGTGAAAATTAAAGTGAAAAAAGGAAAATGCAAACTAATGTGAACAATACCAAAAGATTCATTTTGTCACAGCAAATCATCTGGAGAACATGTGTTATTATCTGACAAAGCACAGGTTGAACGTTTTGGCCTTGATTCTGAAAGGTGTAAGCCAATACAGAGCATCACTCAAAGAACACCAGAATGACAGCGAAGCATGGTTGGGGTAGCATTATGCTTTGGTGCTGCTCTTCTTCCGCTGGACTAGAGGAACTTGTCAAGATAGATAGGAAAAATTAATATTTCCCAATACCAAGAAATGTTTTATTCAAAACCTTCTGTCAGCAACCACAAAATGAATAAAAATTTTACATTCCAGCACAGCAATGACCCAAAGCACACATCAAAATGTTTTTTTCCTCTGGATTTCAGTTTGTCTAAATGTTGCATTAAAATACAACAAGAATTACATTTATTTTGGTTATTTTTCTGTCTTTACATTTGAAAAACCTCCAATTTCTTTATGTCTAGACTTTTTATATCTACTTTATGTGTCAGGTTACTTAAAAGATTCATTAGCAAATACATTTTTAAGATGCAGATGTTTTTTTAATAATTAATTTGACTGTTGATTTGTATTAATGGAACAATTATTTGCTTGTTGTTTTCTAATATGAATTGGTAAGGGACACAAGGCTGTGGAAAGGTGTGAAGCAAACAGCAGAGCTATGGATCCCATTACCTGTCAATTAAAAATGACACTAGATGAGCTCAACAGCAGTTAAATCCTCAGAAATGCTACAGTTGTTGTCATTATTATCATGAACTCAGTAAAAAGTGCATTTACCTCTAGTCCATTCTGTATACAGACACACCATCCCAGAGAGTACAGTTCATCTTGGGAACTGAAGATGATGATCTTGAGCACATGCCTCATGATCTCTTCACTGAGCTGGATGAGCTCTCCTTCAGAGATGGCAGTGCCACTGAGTGGAGAGAAACAGCAAGGTCAGAACACACTTGAACTTTGCTTTTAACATAATTCCTTTCTTTTAATGTGCTTCCTTTAAAACATACAGCTGCAAAGGCAGGGAATTTTCCACATCACTTAAGCTTGGTTTAATGGCTCTGCTTAATGCAGCTCTGAAATTTTTTATCAACCATCAACTCTGATTTTAAAATCTAAAGAGTCAAAGATGAAGCTCACAGTCAGCTGCAGTTCATAAAATCTTAACACGATTGCTTGCTTGTGAGTTTCAAATTGTAACTGTGACTTAACTTGCTTGGTATTTGAGAAATTGTTTTCTCAGTCAAAAAAAAGTTCAGTTTCTAGACAAATTTGGAATGCGAGTCATTTACTGTGGAGTGCTTTGTTGTTTTATGCATTCAGATAAAGGAAATTTGTCAAAGGAAAAATATGTAGCTGGAATATATAAACCAGAGTAATGTATTCTATGACATAAATAATATTTTTTTATGTTCATTGGATTTTGTGGATTTAAATAAGGTATTTTTTATTTGTTTGCTTTTGGGATCCTCCAGATGGTTGAAATTTGAAGAGGACGTGGAAGACGGTGGGGAGAGATGGAGTAAACCCTACGTAGCCACACTGTCTTTACACAGCTTATTTGAACTGCGTAGATGTATACTGAATGGCACAGTCATGCTGGATATGAGAGCCAACAGTATTGAGGAGATTGCAGGTGAATTCTTTTTCACTGAAATTCCACTTGTTCTTAAATATGCACCATACTATATTGCTCAGTGTCTTAAATAGTATTATTGTGAAACACGAGAACTGTACTATAGATGGGAAAAACCTATTGTAGTTAAGTTTATGAGTTTATGTTTCTATTTGTTTGTGTTCTTCAGATATGGTGATAGATAGCATGGTGGCATCAGGCCAGCTGAAGGAAGATTTACGCAACAAGGTGCGGGAGGCGATGTTGAAGAAACACCACCATCAGAATGAAAGAAAGCTAAGCAATCGCATCCCTCTGGTGCGCTCCATTGCTGACATAGGCAAGAAACATTCTGACCCACTCTTGCTTGAAAGAAACGGTGAGATCCTACAGCGCACTCACATTTCTTCTTCCATCATCTGTTTCACCATTGGGGAACAGTTCTTAAAAATCCAATGTTCAAATCCCTTACCGCCAGCGTAGGAGGTGGATTGTAAAAGTGAGTAAAATTTAGAAGAAAATCTCAGTTCCCTTAGTGGAAAAGAAATTTGGGTGCTATTATATGTGCTAACCTGTATGGCTAACGTGGCAATGGGGTTTGAATTGACAATTATTCTTTTTCTAAAGGCAAATGATGCTTTACCTGCAACTAGAGTGTGTTTAAGATTTTTTTCTGAATGGGCATGGCTTAAGAGTTGTTTGTGTGTTGTGTGCATTTTGAGGTTTTTTGGGTGACCAACCCGAGATTTTAATAGTGGATGAGATGTCACATTTTCCACTTCTGTGCCTGTGGTTCCCATTGGGTTCACGTTGTCATATCATTAAACTGCAAATGTGAAAGACTAAAATGACATGTGTCATTAGAGATTGGTGGTGATTTAAGTGTGGAATCTGTTATGACCATATGAACGTGTATTGTGCAATATTTATCACTGGTCTGTCTGTAGAGCACTCGTTTGTGTCCTATGCACTGACATCCGACTAACTTAACTTCTTCAGCATGCCAGCCTCTCTGAACTTAGGTTTGAATATATTTAGACACAGTATGTAATTTTTTTTAATTTTTTTTTTTTTGTAATTCAGTATAAATGCAATGTTGGTCTCTTGCAGAACTTCTTACATGGCTCACCTTTCATTCTTCATAGTTGCTGCACACAGCAGTGCTTTTAGCTCACTTTTTATGCAAGCATGAAATTTTTTAACTACACCTCTGCCATGCTCTCTCTGCCCACCCTTTCTTGCTTTTATCCTTTAGATACCATCTGTGTAATGAACCTCTACTTCTCATATGTTTATCCTTTCTGTTCCATCCCTTGTTTCTTTAAATTCTCCTCACCCTCCTTCTATCCCTTCCTTCTCCTTTTCTTCTTTCTCATTGTCTCTTCTGTTAGGAGAGGGCCTGTCCTCCTCACGTCTCTCTCTCCAAAAGCCAGGGGCAGCTTCTTCTGTCTCCAACCTCTCCCAGAGACGAGAGTCAAGAGTCTCCATCCTGCTCAACCACCTCCTGCCTTCTTCCTCCTACAACACTGGGGTGTCCCCAGGCCCCTCTCCTCTCAACACCCCTCAAACTACCCCTTCATCGTTTCGCCGTTCCTCTCAGAGCCTGTCACAAACCCAGGGTGCAGGTCATGGGATCCCAGAGGTGGTGGTATCTCCTCCTGAGGATGATGACCAACCAAACTCAGAAGAGGACAAAGTATCACCGCAGCTCAGCCGGCGAGCAACCTCGGCATTCCAGAACATTGAGCTTCTGCCCTTAGAAGGCAAATATCTGTGTAGCCTGCCAGTGTGAGTCACAGCTTGAACAGAGAACACTAGCACTAGCATGAAAGCTCTGCTGCCCTGTTAACTGCAAACTTTGCAGCCATCTCATCAATAACCCACAGCAAGGCTTACTTGCTAAGAAACTGTACCTATCAGCAAGTTTTTGACACACCTCATATTTCTGTTCCCTCTGTGACTGTTCCACTGACAATTTCTCTTATACCTTCTCTAGCTTTAACTTCCCTCTAAACGTTATTGTTTTTCCCATTCGAAGTCTGTCTACACATTTTCTTCCATATTCCTCAGCATCTATACCTCGCTTGGCCACCCCCGCACCTCCATGCTTCCTTCACTGCAGTTGCATGGCTGTCTTCCAAAACAACTTGCTCTCTCTGTTTGTCAGACAGGATACATGTTTGAAATTTTACTTTGTCGTCACTGACCAGTGCCTTTAAACTCATCTGAAGTTGGTTAACAATGTGCTTTTTATACATACATAAACAAAATATGAATGACAGCTGAACTGCATGAACTTTATCTTAAAGAGTTATACTTCAAAAACAGTAAAGCCTGTCCCAGCCTGCTGAATTTTGTATCTCATGATAGTGCTTATATTTATTGTACATGTACTCTTTCCCTTTGAGAGTATTATTTGGAATTATTTATAATTTATCACTAATCCACACTGGTGTGTTAGCAGTAATTTTTTTCCAGTCCTATTTTATATTCCTATTCGTCTTTTGATGAACAGTCATGTGGTTTACACAGTGGTTGGAGCTGCAAAAAGATTTAGGACAACCCAATATTTTAAAACTTCAAATTACTTTTGTGTTTTACTATTGGATTCTACATTATCAATATACACAAATATAAGTATTATGCAGTTTGTGCTTTTTCCATTGCATCCTCTGGCATTCATCCCCCTTCTCCATATCAATTCCTAAGTATAAATACCCTTTTACCTGACAAGAGGTGTAATCACACCAATGTGTGTAAGCGATCCAATATCCAGAAATAAGCCTGAGACAAGAGTTGACGTGTTGGTACTGTATGCACATTGGTTCCAGCAGTGACATTTTGTTTTTTTCCACACCAAGCTGTATGAGTTTATTTTTAGAATCTGTGTGTATACGTAAGTCTGTGTTTGCTTTACTCTTGGAATGGCTCCATGTCAAAGGATGGGCCATTAATAACTACCATTTCACTTAGTGGAAAGCTGAAAGGTTGGGGTGTTCTTAAAATAGTATATAAGCTTCTGTAATTGGACCCCCTACTAGGAAAATACACAGCATTAAGAGGGAAGCATCTTAACATTAGTTTGAGGATTAATAAGTATAGAGTTTCAAACTTTCAGACCTCATATTTTTACAGTTAATATGCCCTGGTGTACAGTTCAGAATGTATCTAGATGGAATGGACCAGTGGAGTCGGGGTTGGGCAACATGCACTTTGCAAATTCTGGGTATTGGCTGAGGATGCTACCTTAACCCATAACACCTTAAACATAGTTGCAGACCATGCACGCCCCTTCATGACAAAGCTATTCCCTGATGGTGGTGGCCTCTTCTGGCAGGAAAGTACATGTTGACATTTCGCAAACACTGGTCAGAAGTACCTTGATGAACAGGACAAAACTTTCAAGGCACTGACTTGTCTCCAACTTCTATAGATGTGTCAACTTGAAAATCAAGGCCCATAAGTGAAGATCTCACCTAACAACTTACAGGAGTTAATGGATCTGTCACCAATGCTGGAGGACACATTCAGTGGTCTTGTGGAATCTGGATCTTGACAAGTCAGACATGCTTTGGTGGCAGACAGGGGACTGATGTACTGATATGGGAAGGTTTTAATGTTGTGGCAGGTTGATGTGTACACGGCATGCTATCACTCAGTAAAAATACAGTACCTCAACACAGTGTATCTTATGTTTACAACATAGATAACAAACAAATAATACTAATAACTATAAATAGATTATTAGCTCAAGTATCAGTACATATATTTGCATTGATTTATTACAAGATATCTAAATTACTGTCATTATTGTCTTTAGCTTTTTGTAATTAAAAAAAAGAAAAAAAAAGCCAATTTTGGCTAAAGGTACTATTGTCTTAATATTTTAAAAAAAAATCTTTATAATTCCAGTTAATTGTGTCCTCATGCAGTGACACGTGTTGCCACGGTGACACCACACTCTGAAAGACTGGTATGGGGGAGCATTCCAGTGCTCAGTGCCCTTGAATGAAGTCTGTTGGCAAGCACAAACTGATCTAATCTCTCCTATATTTCAAAAGGCTTTGTTGGGTATGTGAGCAATCATGCTCCTGTTCAGCAGACCCATCTACCCTTTATCCATTGGGGTAACTCCAGTTCGCAGTTGAAAGGTATAGCTCACTTGTCAAACCATATGCCAATTGAAAAAGCACATTTTAGTTTTAATTAGGAAGGTTATTGATAAAATTGTAGCATATTGTTCAGACATATTCACTTTAGATATCTTTCTCTAAATATTGTAATGAGAAAATAATAAAAACCATGAAAAAGAAGTGTTACCGAAGAAATTCAGAGGATATAATATTTCTGATATATTATGGGAATTTCAAAGGATGGCTAATGCCATCCTTTGATTGATATACACATTGCTACCTCATTTCATCTCCCTCTCTCATGTCATCTGAAGTGCTAGCGTTTCCTGTATCTGGTATAGCTCAAATCATCAATAAGCCATCAAAACAGCATTTTATGAAATCTGAGGAACGGGACTTGATTGAATTGTCACTTTTAGCTCAAAGCTGGCATGAATTCAAGTTGAGCTTTAATTCAAGTGTCAGACCCATGAGCTCAACAGATGACTAGTAATCAAGAAGAGTGCTGTGTGAAATATATTATCTTCCTCTTGATATCAGTGTGTTTTAGCTCTCATCATATCTTCCAAGTAATGAATTTGGTGGAAGAAATTAATTTACTGCAAGAAACTTAAAACGGCAAATCCAATTAAATTGAACTGATAAGACTTTAAACTCGAGAATGAACTGAAAAGAAAATATGACTGAATAGCTTTGACAGTTTTAATTTTCTGCTAAAATTACAGTTGATGCCAATAAAATGACACCCCATTTGTTGAGCCCATGCTATAAAATAAGATACTTTGAGCATTGTTTTTCTTTCTTTCAAATCTAAATTTATATGGGTGGGGGAGGGGCTGCCATGTAATTTTGATATTTCCACAAACTGTGTTTCATGGTGAACCACATAGCTGTTATACTGTGCCCATCACTGCTCTCCTGTCGTTCCCAGGACCATTGGTGTCTCAGAGCTCTGTCCCAAACAATCTGGATGGCAACAAGACAATGGAGAGGAGGCCATCCAAAGCAGGGGTCAGTAGAGAAAGCAGCAGTGTGGACTTCAGCAAGGTAACCCAATCACAGTACTGAGCACAGACACAGTCCGTCCTGGTGGAGAAGTCCATGACCAGACTCCTTCATGTTTTTCCTTCAGCTTCAGGGCTTTCACAGACATTTCAATGTCTTTATTTGAAAGCAGTTCTTTTGAAAGCACATACATCATGTTGCCACTGGCCTTTTTGTTCTGGACTCAATAAAAAGCATCTATAATTATTATTTTTTTCTTGTGATGTAAAAGGAAGGAATCATAAGTTCAAAAGTTTTACACTGTTATATAACTGTTAAGTTTTAAAACAACCACCCACATTTTAAATCTTTCATTCATCCTACCATTTTTTAGTGTATCATCCGTTAAATAAAATGGCAGGGTGCCATGAGTTGTTATAAAACCTGCCATTATCCCTGCCAAAAAATAAGGTGCAGTGTATCTATGAGTCATAGGATACAAAAGCTAAAGGCAGAAGGCACATCTGTTCCTACACAAGAATAAAGAAAGTGTTGCTATACTTGCATCTGTAATTACACAGCAAGGATATTTACTTGGAAAACATGACAAGTAATGAATCACAACAGTGGACTATCTTTGCTCAGTACTATCTAGCTGTACACGTTGCTACTAAGTTTTATTAATTTTACAGCCATTAACCTCATTATCATGTTTGTTTTTACTGGACATGTAGTTGTCTTGTCTCCTATTCTCTTCATCTATATCTGCTCTTTTGTCTATCTTTTTTCTCTGGTAATCACTTTTTAATCAGTTTATGTGATTGCAGCATTTCATGATTTCAGGTGGACATGAATTTCATGAAAAAGATTCCTCCGGGTGCTGAGGCCTCTAATGTGTTGGTGGGAGAAGTGGACTTCCTGGAGAAGCCCATAATTGCTTTTGTACGATTGTTGCCAGCTGTCCTCATCACAGGCCTCACTGAAGTGCCCGTGCCTACAAGGTACAGAAATCTCAAACTACATGACTCTTTTTAAATGCTGAGTTGGAGATCTTTTTCTTGAAGCATTTTTTTTATTATTATATTGTCTTAAATCTTCTTTATGCAGCTATAGCTAACAATTATAATTAAATGCTCTCAAGTATAGACAAAAAACATGAATCATCTGTGTAGCCAACTTGCCTCTAAAAAGCAGCACTCAGTAATTGTATGTGACTAAAGCAGAGTCATTACTCTGTTGCCTTGTCTTTCAAACTGCTTTCCCTGGCAAAATACGCAGGCAACATCATTCTCAAACCAGTGTTTAAAGATTCATAGTTATAGATCAGCAAAGGCAAGAAAGAAATCATAAATGTATCAAAAATTTGCTTTGTAAATTACGGAAGATGAGCATGCTTTAAAATGTTTGCAGGACTCTTAAGTCTAAGTGTTAATGAGTAAGTGTAAATGAATTGATGTATATGTACTTAATATGTCTTTTTTTAAAGGTTTCTTTTCCTCCTTCTGGGTCCTCATGGTAAAGGACCACAGTACCATGAAATTGGAAGATCCATGGCAACTCTAATGACAGATGAGGTAAGAAAAGAAAAATTCGTATCAATGTCCTGTCATTTCAGCTTCAGTTGTTTTAAAAGCATTTCATAGAAATGATTAGAACGTTTTTTCCATTTAAAATGCCAAACTGATTTGTTATTTGATTTGCTGCACTGATGCCTTTTTGAACAGCCTCTTGTATTACTGCAGTGAGATTAGAGCTAACGATATTCCTTATGTAGATTTTCCATGATGTGGCATACAAGGCCAAAGACCGAACCGATTTGCTGTCTGGGATAGATGAGTTCCTGGATCAGGTGACTGTCCTACCCCCTGGGGAGTGGGACCCTACCATCCGAATTGAGCCCCCCAAAAATGTCCCATCTCAGGTTAGTGAATATCATAATAATTCACTATCATGTATGGTTTACACAGTAAACAACAGATTAAGAGTATTCCTGTTTGAAACCTAACCCTTAACCCGTTTTTCTAGCAAATCACAGTACAACAGAAAATACAAGTAAATTGAAAGTGCAAAGATCATTACTGATGGTTGCTTATCAATAAGCTTACCATCCTGTGAATAACACTCCTGTACTAGAAATCAAATTCAACAAAGTTTAGAAGAAGGTAGAAGGTTTAATTGAGGTAACTTTGTATGTTTCTTTACATGAGGACAGTAAAAGGATCCCTCTGAAATTTTAGTGTCATGAGGGCAAAGAGATAAAAATGAATGGAGCTAAAGTATCCTGTATGTATATTTATCTTATTTATATTACATTTAAATGTGTTTTGACTTTAGCTGAAGCGAAAGAGACCATCCCAACCCAATGGTACTGCATCTCCAGCTGGAGAGCTTGAAAAAGACGATGACCATCATGCAGGTCCAGAGCTGCAAAGAACTGGGAGGTCGGTATAGTACTGTCCCTCTTCAAGTCTCACAATTCACATCAAAAAATAGCTATATATAAAACCTAGTTTAATACTGAACTAGGATGGATTAATATAATTGTTTACATTTGAGGGAGAAATATTTCATGCTTAGAGTGTGCCCATAGAACTTAAGTATTCACACTTGGGTGTTTTGTGCAGCATGTTTGCTGTACAAAACAAAATGTCCAACTTGGCACAGAACACCCAGCCCGTACAAAACTTTGTAAATGTTGAATAATAATTCCTGAGTTCTGATATCTGAAGTTCCTCATTCATTGTTAAAGGATAGATGTCTTTATTGTTGTTTGCACATTTTCCAGAGGTAATAGTGAATATATATAATATACTTTTGTCAAAATACCTCAAGGATAAAGCACATTCTGTACACTTCTGTCCAAAGCAGTCAGCTGTAAGGAATGAAGTTAGCCTAGGAGGTCCTTTATAAATTATTGTTCCAGTTTTGCAACAGCAACTCCCAAACTACTGCAAATGTAGCATGTTGTGATGTTGTGTGGAAATAAAGATGAGGAGGCTGAATAATTCTACTCTGATCTGGGTTTGTAAAATAACAAAGCTCCGCAAAGTTGTATTATGTTTGAATTTTTTACTTCAGTTACTTCAGATACTCAGATACATGCTCTCAAAAGTGTTTTCCCATGTTCCCTTCAAATTATATTTAAATCTAAAAAATGTGTCAAAGATTTTATAAAGTCAACACCATCATGTGATTGAGCAGATACATGGCTTTATCCTGTGTTCCTTGAACACTTGACATTTATGGATTCTGAAGCTTGAGCCAGCGCCACACCATTAAGAGAATGTTTATTTGAAACCTCACACAAACCCACAATCTGTACGCATACACATTTACTGGAAGGCTCTGTATTATTTACAGAATCACTCTCCTTTTCACTGCTACTATAAAAGGTTAGTGCTATGAGGGAACGACTAGGGGACAGATGATTGAAAGGCAGTGCGGGAATTTAATGTAAAGAGGGCAATACAATACTGTAGCTCAATAAAAGAAATAGACGGGGATGTGAAGGCAGGCAATAGTGGTTATTCCAGAGGTGTGAGGCAAAAGAAATGAAAAATGACCTCCCAGCAGAGCTATTGGACAGGCGTCAGAGAAAAGAAAAGAAAAGGTATTTTAGGTGAGAAATGAAACTTAAAAATAGAATCCCTCAAAAGGCAAGGTGAAAAGTGGCAGAAACAGAGAAATGCTGTGTACAAAGCCTGTAATGTTACACATGAGAATGAAGAAAAAACCATTTTGTACAAGTTCAAACAGCAGGATCAACTATCCACAGAATTTTACATTAAAATAATATAACTTCAAGAGGATCAATTCACAGAATGCTGTTTTCAAGACACAATAATTTTGCTTTTAAAATGGTCAGAAAATAAATAAAGTTATTAATCCACTCTGCATAGAATGTGAATATTTTTTAATTTGAAACATTTTGAAGAATCACAAAAAAGTAGTTCAAACTGAATTTAAATAATATGTCTCAACCCTCTGCATTCCCTCTACCCTCTATGTTGACAAATGAATACATTTTAAAAATATCACATTTATTGTGCAATGATGTAGCACAGTAGCACTAAAAAGTCCAAATACAATCTACCCCTCTCTTTCTCCAGGATATTTGGAGGTTTGATCATGGATGTCAAGCGGAAAGCACCCTTCTACTGGAGCGACATTAGGGACTCGCTCAGTCTGCAGTGTCTCGCCTCGATCCTCTTCCTCTACTGTGCCTGCATGTCCCCAGTCATCACATTTGGAGGTTTGCTTGGAGAGGCAACAAAAGGCAACATAGTAAGTTGTAGATCTTGGCACTTAGAGGTCAGTATTTCATGAACGCTGTGGGATGTACCGTCTGCAAAAGATCCAATCAGATTTATGTGTCAGCACATCAACAAACAACATACATTGGCTTCTGAATTAATGATGCTATGTAGCTACATTGTTTACAGTTTTTCAGCAGTGGGTTCCCACAGGCTCTACCTAACTTCCAAAGTGTGCCTTTCTACATCCTTTTTCTCCATGATGTCTTCCACAGCTATTGTTATTGCAGCAAGATTCAACACATCACTTACCTTACCTTTGGTGTCAACAAAGTGTGCATCATTGTGAATAATGCAGAAGATACTTGGAAGTGTGTTATGAGTAGTTAGAGCATCTGAAAAAAGCAGTCGTTTCAGATACCTCTAATTGCGATAATCTCATTAGCAAAATCAAATTTCGAGAGGTCCATCAAGATTTTCCAGATGGTCTTGCATTCTGCACACAACCTTCGGTGCTGTAAATCCCATAAAGAAGACTATACAGGCAAAAATAAGAAATCCACCCATACACATTCTATACCTGCCTTCATCCCATTCAGGGTCACATGGGGCTGGAGCCTGGTGCAACTGTCATCAGGTGAGAAGTGGGGTACACGGGTCCATCACTGAATGGCACAAACAAGACATGTAAACATAAACACACTCAGCTCAGAACATTTAGAATCACCAAGAGGGAGGGAGCCAAAGTATCCAATGAAAGTTCACAATGGGACAGAGGGAGATGGGCAAACATCCGTCCATTTTTTAAAATCAATTTGGCAAAAATGCGACACGTTAGACTAGAAAACCATACCCATTCACTTTTTAAAAATTTCTCGTGGGAGAGTCACAGCTATTTTCACTCGTACAGAACATACTGAACCGGTCACAGTGGAACAGGGGCGTGGTTATGTAATATGACTCATACAGAAGTGTCCAAGAGCCACTACCTGAAACAGCACTGGAGAATTGACCTATCAAAAAGACCTTACCCTCAAACACAAATCTGCACACTTACACATGAGCTCATGGCTGTTGAGTATCAGCACCACAGGGACCAGAGCTCAGACATCTGTAGCTTTTAGCTTCATAATAAAATACTGGAAGATTCTGAACTCACATCTGTTTTATAGAGTTGATATCAAAAAACAAAATTAAATGATGCATCTGGGGTACTTGTAATACTGTAATACAGTGGAGTTATTTTATTCCACTTCTTAACTGAAGCAAAACAGAGCTAAATGTCTGCTTTAGATTAAGTTGCAAACTTAAGAAAATCAACAAGGATGTCTACATTTATATAAGGAGAACCTCGCCTCCAATTTAAATTATTACCAACCATATCTATTTTTAGATTTTGTACATATCCCTCCATGGCATATATTAGTCCCAAAAGGTGGTCCTTTTTTGTCCAAAATTTGTTTGTAACAACTTGGGACAGGACTTTAATACACACACACACACACACAATCGCCATTGTAAAACTGTTAACAGCGCTGATAGATTGTTTGGGTTAGCAACAGTAACAAAGGAGGGCAGGACTTACTGGCTGGTTTAAAAAAAAACTGACAGCAGTCATTTCCCAGCATTCTTCCTCCACTCTGCACTATTTAGTACCTCTTTGGTAGATACTAGTCTAGTTGATGCTCTCCAAATGTCATCTTCTTTGCTGGTCCAGTGGAGTCAAGTCACAGTTTCTTCTGTGTCCATTAATACTGCCCCCTGTAGATCAAATTTGAATCCAGACAAACCAGATAAATTCTTTGTAATGAAGGTTATGACAGCTGGCAACGTTTGTAACACTCATCAGCAATAACAGTACAGACAAGTAATATTTTCATAGCAGATTAGAAAGGAAAAGTACCCTCAGGAAAATAAGGAGGGCTGAATAAATCAAATATCTGAAAGAATTAAGTTATTAATTCGTATTTATATAAATTTTAGAAATAAAGTGGCATCTATGTACTTATTAGACCACACAACCACAGAGCAATCTGGTCATACTGCAAAGTTATCACCAATTAACTGAGTGTCACTCCTTTCATATTCTCAGGCCATTTATCTCAGTGAAAGCTGTTCATTATGGTATTGCTTTCCCTCTGTGTGCGCCTCTCTCTACCCTTTATCCTGGTGCTCTTACTACGCCAGTGAATGTTGGCACAAATACTGTCTGTCAGATGATGTGTGTAATTTGTCTAAGTAAACTCAGCAGGCAATGGCTACACAGGGATATGACTTTGGACATGTCAGCAGGGTGGAAACCTTTGAACAGTTTATCTAGCCTTTCAGACACAACAGTCTGTTTAATCAAAGCTCTTTGTGTTATGCTCAGAGGGTATCTGTATTTTTTTCCCCTTTAAAGCTTGACTTTTCAATCCTCTTTCGTACAGTTTCACTTCCCCAGTTATCCCTTTCTTACTCCCTGACTCTATTCCTCTTCTCTCTTTCTACAGAGTGCAATAGAGTCTCTTTTTGGAGCATCATTGACAGGAGTGGCGTACTCCCTCTTTGCAGGGCAACCCCTCACTATTCTTGGCAGCACAGGGCCTGTTTTAGTGTTTGAAAAGATCCTTTTTAAGTTCTGCAAGTGAGTTTGAGCAGGTTTACTTTTGTTACAACAGCATAATCATTTCATGAGTGTTGCCAGGTCCTAACTTTTGTCCATGATTGTCTGTTTCCCAGTGACTACAGCTTGTCCTATCTATCGCTGCGGACCAGCATTGGTTTGTGGACGGCCTTCTTGTGTCTTATTCTGGTGGCCACCGACGCTAGCTCACTGGTCTGCTACATCACCCGTTTCACAGAGGAAGCCTTCGCAGCTCTCATCTGCATAATCTTCATCTATGAGGCTCTAGAGAAGCTATTTCACCTTGGAGAATACTATCCTGTCAATATGCACAACAGCTTGGACAATCTTACGCTCTACTCGTGAGTAGATAGATATTACAAATTAAGTCACTTCACCCTCCTATTTAAACAGTTGGTGTATATTCGCATAGAATTTTCCCCCTAATTGTTCCTACTTATGAAAAAGTACATGCAGCCACCAACAAACTTGACACAAAGGTGCTGGTGTTGTTACAGTTTTACATTTCATGCAATCACTCACATGGTCTGCAAGTATCACCTTGATGATCAAGAAAATAGAGATGGTAATGTCTAAATTAAATGGACTTAGGAGGCACTTATATATTTGAACTCTGTATACAGTATGGAGCTCTTTTTGTCATGTCAAAGCTTTGATTGGCAATGCTTTTTTTGATTAGGGATCAGACAAAAGTGGATCTCAGTGGCCTACCAATATTTTGTTGTCAGAAAAGAAACAGTGTGAATACATGCATTATTGATTTCGTATGTCTAATTTTAAACCTATTGGCCTATTTAGTGACAAAATAGCTTTATTCATTTTAATTTGTGGCACAGATTGGTACTGCATCAGAGGTAGACTGATCAGTTCCCTTTTAGAAGATCGGTCTGTCATGTTAAGTTAGAGTGGGGGACATAAAGTAGTTTGTTTTGTATTTGTATGGATTTCTGTCAAGAATAGATTTTTTCCTCCTTTATAAGTAAGCCTTAATGTTTTTCTCTGTTGGACCAAGATCCAGTCTTCTCTCAGAATTGGTTCTCTTGCCTCCAGGTGTCAATGCGCTCCACCAACCAACGCATCAGATCAGCACTTCCAGCAGTGGAATCGGACTGGATATCACAGCTCAGACTCAATCCCGTGGGGCAACCTCAATGTTTCGGTGAGACTAGCTCATAGTGGCCTCTAGTGGAACAAACAGGAATTACAACCATTGCAGATGGATTTTAATGATAATAGTGTTGGATTTACTGGCAATTACAAAATAGTAATAACCTACAAGTGTCACTATTATTGCTCATTATAATTTTAGGGGGAATTTGCTATTCAGAAAATCTTAAACTAACAGAGCAAGTGCATGCACATTGTTAGAAATAACTTATGGTTGAAAGAGGCTCCATGGGGATGTGCACAGATGGGGCTCAGGCAGTGGCTAGGAAATGAGGTGAACTGCAAGTGCTTTCCCAAGTGTCCAGAGGAAACACATTGCTGCAATGAGATGAATACCCATGTAAACAGCTGGGTCCCAAGCTGAATTTGTATGACAGATCTCATAGCCATAGCCTGTAGCCTTCCAAAGTCAATGAAAATAAATGGGATTTCACAGCATTTTTGTCTTACGCCAAGTTCTGATGGGAACGTTTATTACAGACTCAGAATCTTCTTGCAGCAAGAGTTGCAAATGCAAGACACCGGCGCACACTTTCTGCTGTAAAAGGGGGGGGACTGCAGAGCTACCAGTAAAGGAGAAGAATATTGGTTCATTTAAGAGCCTGTAGTCTTTTATGGTCAACAAGCTGTGGAGCAAGTTATTCTGCAGTACCCTTCATTTCAACAACAGTTGCTGGCTGTTTGAAATAATAATTAATATAGACATAGTTCCAATAACTACACCTACCTTTGCCTCAACAGAAACAGTGTCTGTGCTATCAAAGTACTCCAAATACAGCCCATCAAAGTACTCCAAATGCAGCCCATCGCTACTAATAAAGCTCATAAAATATTCACATTTCAGTCATTTTTTTTTTCTCTCTCTTTTTTTTTTTCTCCAGATGTGTAAATTGCTCCATGGGGAATTTGTGGGTCCTGCTTGTGGTCACCATGGTCCCTACATCCCAGATGTTCTCTTTTGGTCCATTATCCTTTTCTTTACCACCTTCTTTTTATCCTCATTCCTGAAGCAGTTTAAGACAGACAGATACTTCCCCACCAAGGTGAGATGTTAGACCATATTTGTTTATGTATCTCATCTCTGGTATACCAGCATCAAGAGGATATTAAACTCACAAACCAATGTTCATGGTGCTGTTTTAAATATATGAATAATATGATATCCATATATCTGAAAAATTGCAAAAGAATAGGGTCTATTATACTTCTGGGTTCATGCAAGTGTAGGTGGATGAATCTAAAAGCTTTTTGTGTTCTGTAAATGTTTACATCACACAGATAATTAGCATAGTAAGAGCTTCCATCCTCCTACACACAACAAGCCACCATGTCATTACTGTAGAAAGATGTTGGCTATGTCTAGAATTAAAAAAAAGTGCAATTATTACTCTGGCGGCTCTTGACTGTAGCCAACAGACAGAAGGGTGCTGTCATGAAGTAGCCTTTATAAATGATTTTCTCAGTTATAATTATTTTTTGTGTGTTTTAGGTGCGTTCCACTATCAGTGATTTTGCTGTGTTTATAACAATAATGATCATGGTGGTGGTAGACTATCTGATGGGGATCCCCTCCCCTAAGCTGAATGTCCCTGACCGTTTTGAGGTAGGCATGTAGGCAGGTATATCATAATGCTTGAATAGTCAAATAACAAAGTGATTTCCAGTTACATGCTCTGTAAGATGATTATTTGAATGTTTTTATTCCACCTATTACCTGCAGCCTACTTCAAAGAACAGAGGCTGGCTGATGGACCCTCTAGGAGAAAACCCCTGGTGGACACTGTTGGTGGCAGCCCTTCCTGCCTTGCTATGTACCATTCTCATCTTTATGGACCAGCAGATTACTGCAGTCATCATCAACCGCAAAGAACACAAGCTGAAGGTCAGACTCTGAAACACCATCTTCTTGTTTTATCAAAGTTTTAGGCCCTCCACTAATTCTTGCCCAGTCTGTTTAAGGTAGCAATACAAAGCACAGAAAGTTCTCAGGGAAGTTGCACTGAGTACTGACTTTTTGTTCTGTCTATATGTTATCTAGAAGATAGGTGATTTAAAGCTCCTAAAAATTCTTATCCATTCCAACGTATAATTGTCAATATGCTTCAATTTATGCTGATTCATTGACAAAGTAATAATGGATAACACTGAATATTTACAGAAGTTTTTCCCAACAACACACTCGACATACAGAATGGCAAAAAGTGAATGAAAAATTAAAGAGTTCGGAATAAATATGTCAATAATGTTTTAAGAATCCTGTCTCATCTGCAACCCATCACACACCAAGGTTGTGTTAACCAGAATTCAAACAAAAGTGATGTTAATGTGTGATAGTTGGCTCATATGACATTTGTTTACCACAAGTTGAGAGAAGTGAACAAGGCTTCCTGCTTTTTTATTATCATGAATGTGATGTTAATTTTCCCCTGCATATATGGATGTATTTGAAGCACAGATGAGTCAGGGGGAAAAAAAAAACTGATCAGCAGAAAAGTATGAAGCTGCAAGGTAACGAGCACTTGCTAGTTGTGAATTCTCTGGAGAATTATCTGCCATCTTCCCACATGTTCTCACTCTGTCATTGTCTGGATTTATTATGTGGGAGCTGGATAAATAATATCCTCAACAAATCTGGACATTTGTATCCTAAAGTATTGGGGGTGCATGTTTGAAAATGGACTCCTGCACGTTGTCAGTGGGGTTTATTCTCAGCTTTGAATATTACTGCAGCCAGCACAGGACATTGCTGACGGCAAAAGATGCCTTGTGCAGAACTCGAGTAACACCACCTGGTTTATCAGAAGATGAACTTTATTAGAGCTCTTGTACATTTGTAATAGCTATACACAGTGTTTTCTTATTGATAACATCCTTTCCCAGATTAATTTTTGCAATAGAGAGCATGCAATAATTCTTCTGTGTCACCAGTCTGTTTGATCACCTGTTATTCTGTTTGTTTTGTGCACATTTGTACACCAGCACACACTGTCTCATCAGTCAGCTGCTGTCGACTTCTATTCCCATTCTGCAACTCTTATTCTCTACAGCTCTGTCTTCTGTCACTCGCTTCACTGTGAGTTGGGTAAAATCTGTTGTCTTTAAGCATAATTACCTACAATTATGCTTGAAGACAACAAACTCAACTCACAGAAATGCTTCAGAAATAAGAATTCTATCAGGTATTTTTATTGTTTAGTAGTGTCTTATTAAAAGAGATTAACCTACAGTACGATTTGAATTAAAGGAGTTCCACAGGATCAAATCTTGATTACTTTTAAACATACTCACCTTAATCTTTTTTATGTTTTTATTGTGCATCCTACAGAAAGGCTGTGGCTATCACCTGGACTTACTGATAGTGGCAGTGATGTTGGGTGTGTGCTCCATTATGGGACTGCCGTGGTTTGTGGCTGCAACAGTCCTGTCTATCTCCCACGTGAATAGCCTAAAGGTGGAGTCTGGCTGCTCGGCGCCAGGAGAGCAGCCCAAGTTTCTGGGCATCCGGGAGCAGCGGGTCACTGGATTTATGATTTTTGTCCTCATGGGATGTTCTGTTTTTATGACATCCGTGCTAAAGGTAAAATGAGTGGAAGTTGAATAATATGTTGTTGATAATTGTGAATGGCAAATTGATTTGGTAGTGTACAATTAAAGCACGCTGTCATTATGTTATCAATAATATTGTAGATTTTTTAAGTTTAATGTGGTTCAACAAATACCATTTTAACATTAGTTTTCTGTGTTTTCAGTCATTTATTGTGTTGCGTACTTTTTGTTTTTTACAGTTTATTCCTATGCCTGTTCTGTATGGAGTTTTTCTCTACATGGGCGTCTCTTCCCTCAAAGGAATTCAAGTGAGTCTTGTAAACTGTCAGATTTGAAAAAAAATATGCTGTTTATATCAAAGTGAGCTTTTAGTAAACACGTCGAGTTCCTGCAGTCTTTCAGGACCCTTCAAAGCTTTTATTCGATTGTTTTCTGAGTAATATCATATATCATTTTCCATCCTTGTCACTTGTCTTACCAGTGTTTTTTGTTTTTATCTCCCTTTCTCCACAGTTCTTTGACAGAATCAAACTGTTTGGCATGCCTGCGAAGCACCAGCCTGATCTGATCTACCTGCGTTATGTGCCGCTCTGGAAAGTCCATATCTTCACCCTGGTGCAGCTCACATGTTTGGTGCTGCTCTGGGTCATCAAGGCCTCTGCAGCAGCTGTTGTATTTCCCATGATGGTAATGAGTTCTGCTGACTTTATCGGTATCTCTTCTTCCACTATACGACTATAAGAGAACATGTAAAGCTATATTTTATAACTTACATATGTATAATGCATGTTATTCTGTTTTTGGTTACAAGAAAAATAAAAATGATCAGTGTGATTTCATGTTTATTACTGGCTTGTATCTGCAGGTTCTGGCACTTGTTTTTGTCAGAAAACTTCTTGACTTGTTCTTCACAAAGAGAGAGCTGAGCTGGCTGGACGACCTGATGCCAGAAAGCAAAAAGAAAAAGGAGGATGACAAGAAAAAGAAAGCACGGGAAAAGCTGGTAAACTTATTGTTTTTCTTGTTTTTTTATTCTTTTATATTTCAGTACTGAATGTCGTGTTTATTTTGAAGTAAAATAAAAAAGATTACGTTTTTTTTGGTGCATCATCAAAGAGTACACTCTTTTAAATTGTTCATAGCCTGTTAAGTGTTTTATGTTTTGCTACATTAATTCCCCTTTTGCAGAATTTTAAAACTAAGTTATAATACAGTTTGACTGCCTTTGTCATCGTTTTGATTTAACAGTGAAGTTATTTTCCCGGTGAAGCAGACCAAGGTTTGATTTATTTAAAGGTAGGGTAAGGCATTTCTGGATGACGTCAGGATGAGGAGGTATTCACTGTTCTGGGTTAGAAGTCACATAGAATCACTTACCCTACCTTCATTTATAGATGATTGTTATCATTAAACCAAATTTAAAATTAGCATTATAATCATACCAAAATACAGGTGGGTGTGTGAACGGTAGACGTTAATCATATCTCACTCTTTGACCATGAACAACAGGCATGGAAATAGGAAAACCCCCAGTACTTCCTGTTTACTGTGCATATACAGTTATAACAATCTTATAAGAATGTTTGTAACGAGAATTTGGAAATATCTTTGAATGAAATTCATCACATCTAAATAGATAATCAAATGCAGTCTCAGTCTGTTTCGGGCTATTACTACTATTATTGATATGTGATCTATAATATTACGGTTGTTTTAAGGCCAACACAATAAACCTTCCATTCATTATAAAAGGAACATAATTAACCAAAACTGCCGAATGTTATTTTCACCCAGGAGGAAGAATCCAGACTGCAGGAAGAAGAGGAGATGAGCTTGAAGGTCACCTTCGAAGACTCAAATCTGCTCAACATCCCAGTGAAAACACTCTCAGGAAGGTGAATATTACCCCCCACAATTTTTATAATTCTGAGATGAAAATCTAAAAAGCTTCATTTTCAACTTCACTTCAAAGTTTTTTTTAATTTAATGTTTGAAGCAAGTTATATGATGTTATGTAGCCTGAGAAATGCAAGCAGCTCCTACAAGACCTGTCATCCTCTTAAATCATTATAATTAGAGCAAATATGTTCCAGAAAACGAATCCTGATATTTGAAGGAAATATATAAATAGACTTCATAGCAAATGAAAAACAGGCGCATCATGTTGCCTTGTACACCTTTGAATGATAATTTGGACAGCTGTGTGTTGTTATGTCCATCTTGAACAGATCGTACAGAATAGGAGTAGTGACCCAAAGCCTCCCAGTGGAAGAAGAGGTAGCAGGGCCGTGTGTCTAATGCAGAACATCTGACTCACATAGCTGCATATTAACACTCCAGACCCAGACAGTTGGTGCATGGCCAAAAACTGTCACTCCTTAGTCATTACAAAAAATAAAGAAAAATCCACTTTGTTGTGTATTCCTTAAGACAAATAGTCTGTGGCAAGATGTTTGTCTTATTGAAATGACTTTATCCTAATAATCCCTTAACACATAGATTTTGTTGAAAATACCAACATTTCCTACTAAATATTAACGTGGGATATTGTTTGTGGCCTGTCTTTTCAGCAGTTTTTCCACTTACTTGATTTCTTTTGCACTAAACATGTTGATTTCTAGAAGTCAGTCTTCTCTTTACAGTTATGTTTGTTTATTTGCATCTTTGCATGTAGTTGTGGTTTTGACTGATGAGTTATAAATATCTGTGATGAAAGGACCAGACTTCAGGACCTGCAGTGGTGATCTCAGCTGCAGTGTCTGAAGTGTATTGGAGGGTTTTCCAGACTCCCTGCACTTCCCTACTTCAGTGTGATGGTGATATATTGTAGACCACTGAATGTCAAGCACATTTTATGACTCTGCAAGGCCATTTTCGCACTTCAGTTAATAAACCAAAACTTCATTTCTGCCTCGAAGGTAGATCCAACAAATAAGTATAGGCCTGTAGAAAATGTTTTATTGAGTCTTTTGTCTTTTCATTTGGCTGTTATCCATTGCAATGAAAAGGAAATGGTAAAGGATCCAAGCAAAAAAAGTTTGGGTTTTTTTTTTTTTTTTTTTCTTCAATGAAGCACTTGAGAGGTTTAGATTTACAGAAGCATCTTCCCAGTCCCACTTCCACTTTCCAGGTTGTGGAAAAAGCAATAACATTAATAACCATCTTTATTCACAAGAAAGTGATTAAACGTGAATCACTCATTAGTCATAACAGTTGAGAATTATCACTGCCCAACCAGAAACGACACATTTCCAGCTGTTCTCCACCTTTATCACCACCATAAATCTGTAAAAGCTCTAATTTTTTCCTCTCTACCATCATCTCCGAACAGCCAAGAGAAGGTGGCCTGTGTTCGCGTTGACGTCAGCCCGGACGCACCTGGAGGAGAATCCATGGCTGAAACGTTCCTGTGATGAAAGAAGGCTGTCTTCCTCTCTGGAAAACTCCCAACACATTCACGCTGAGGTGGCGCCAGCAGCGAGGTAAAGAGGACTGGATCAACACAACCTAATTGCAGAGCTCCCTTTCAGGGAAACAGATGAGTTCCCAGACTGATGCAAGCCCAGCTCTGTTGATGACTTGCAGTCCTCCTTGTTTAGCACATGTACAGACAGTTTCCAGGATGGACTGTGCAGCGAAGAAAGAAGAAATCCTGCTGTTACTGCCCACTGACACTGTTTAAGAATTCTCAAACAGTTTCTTCTCATCCAATTAACTACAAGATGCCAAAGGAAGGGCCTCACTGGTGGGGATCTCAGACTAAACCATTGTCTATTCAGTATCACTTCAAGTGTTGTCGTTTAACTGGTGACAGCACTCTATTTATGTTTTTATTTTGTTTTTAGTTCATAAACCACGAGTTTCCCTGCTTTGATTGTTAAGGTTGAATTAAAACCTTTGACTTAACTACACCAGCTTAAAAATGAATTTAGTAAAAGCCATTTAAGTACTGTCAGTATGAGATGAATTTTTTCTAAAGTGATCTGGCACAAATAAATAACAAAAACCAGAATCAGAGGCACATTCAGGCAAATATTACCTCACCGCACCACCACTGCATAGATTTACTCATGAAACATCTCTCCAGTCTCCAGGGGAACACTCGATATTAATAATGCTGCTAGATGTTCAGTAGTTTTCAGTGTACAGCTCACAGTTTGTTGTGTGTGATCTTAAGTATTTTATGTGTATTGTATTCTTTCTATTTGTAATATAATCCAACTCCTACTTCAGAGGCCATATAAAATATGTACTGTACAGTAAGCACTTTGCCAATAAATATTATGACTTAAAATAGAATATATTGTGTTAATGAAAAGGTAAATTCCCCTCCCATATTATTTTTAGCAACTTTGTTCAAGTACAACTCAGGAGTCTTGAGTGATTTCTGACTGTGGCCACTTCATTTTATTTGTCATTACTTTTTTTTTTTGTCACAAGGTGGCAATAATTATCTGTCTGTTGCATTCATTTCACTAAAATATAATAAGGTGCCAAATAAAGGAGAATATTTGCGACATTGGTTAGTTGCACCTGTTTTTATACTGTCTGTTCCTGTGAATATCAGTGTGTGTGTGTGTGGCATAAAGATAATTTGTCTAGTGTTGCAAATTACGTTATGCAAAATATTTCTACTGTATTTGTATAAAAAAACACACAAAAAAAACTTAAAAATAAATCAATGAATTAAAAAAATATTGTAGGAATGTTTATTTTGCTACGTGCAGTCCTGTTTTAGCAATAAGTATCTCATGCAGTCTGATGTTTGGACTGCTGAACTCTACGAACAGTTTGTGAAATCACGTCTGTGTCTTTTTCATCTGCTCTGTCTGTGTTGTGACTGTACAAACAATAGCTTACGTGCCTTGTTGAAGCTCTGTGTTGTACTCATTATTAAAATGTTCAGAACAGGTGTACATACGAAGACGGGCCCTCCAGTTCACGGCTCTGTTACCGAGGCCCGATGTCTGTCGTTGTGTTGTTTCTTGTCTGTGTGAAAGTCGTAGCCTGAGCCGCCGACTCAAAATGTACTTCAATTTATCTTCCATTTACAAATGTCACTAAATGCTGTTTTTAATCTGCGTGTTTTCTGCTGTCACAGCTGGAGTAGCCACATACAACTCTTAACATCGGGTTACGGCTTATTTGAATTATTGGTGTGTGTCATTATTTATTGTGGTGTCAGAATCAAAAATGAAAAATATATATATTAAGTCAAACAAAAATAGTTATGTGGTTATTTCACTTCACCAAATGGTTAATGTTGACCAAAGTGAATATCCACCAAGAATCGTATCGTTTATGTTGATTAATAAAGACACTATTTTCACATAATCACTCTCAGTCCAAATGTTTAAATTTGAAATAAAAAGTATCTGCAATGAAAGAATCAAAGTCTCAACTGTTATCATTACAATGTGATTGTGCAGATGTAAATACCATCAATGAAGTAATGATCATCTTTTTGTTGGTCTGATGACTTTTATGTCATAGATGATGACTCCAAAGCAATAAAATACACACAAACTGATCTGGCTTCATGTTGCTCCTCATTGATGATCGTGGATATTTCCACTGATGTGGGTGAGCTGAATTCACTGGTTGTGACCACGTGTCGGGACAAAGCATGTGAGAAAAGCTGAAATAGACACGAGCAGCATGCAGAATCGGGCCTACACACTCGACCTATTCTAAGATTCTGATATTGTTTACATAAGTTTCATTTACATGTTAAATCCTTTAAAGACCTGCAGGTCAGGTGGATCAGAACATATTTATAAAGGTGTAGGAGGGAAAAGAACACTCAGTCAAGATATATACTTTCAGCTATAACTGAAAATATGTTTCATTGTTTTTAGTTATTGCTATATGCCATTCTTTGGGTTTTTTTTTTTAAAAAAAGAATAAAGTTCTGGAATGGTATTGACCCGAGACATTTACAGAATTTAAGTGCATACATTTTCCACATTTAACAGATTCCCACTGCAGCACGGTTTTTTCCCTTTTTCTCTATTTCAAGACAAATAAAGCCGATAAAAGTGTGGCCTAATGAACAATTTGGTAGTTTTTTTGTAAATAATGAAAGCACTGGTGAACTCGACAACATGAAAATGCCACTTTACATCAACAGAAGTCAATAAGGGTGTGTGTCTGGTTCCTCGTCTTAGAGAACCTTTCTTCTGAAGAGAGCTGGGGCGGGATCCAGTAGATCCTGAATAGGAAGAAGCAGGCTCAAATGAAGAATGGATGGATGGATTTTCAAGGGAGGAAAAGAGGGAAACACAATTTTTTGTTTCCATTTAGCATGAGTAAAGAGTTTTTGTTCAAAAGGTGGCAGCAAAGATCTACAATACAGTTCACAGCAGGTCAATACTGAAAAAAACATCTTACTTCAGCAGCATTTCGTTTCCCACCGACAATCTTCTTTTTTTGGCATGGTTACAGTGCTTGAGTACTTTTATGTATTTGATTTGCTAAATTTCCTGTGAGAACTGTGAACAGGATCACCATTTCCCTCAATACACACTCCAAGTGCAGAAATTGCATTAGATGGCTCTAAAACTGTGACTTTCAGCTACTATTTTTACTTTCAGCCTGATCCAAAAATCTAACAATGATGAACTGAAGAAGTCATTTATAATCTGATAACCTCCTTCAGCAGAGGAAGCAGAATTAAACTAAACCTTTTCAACTTTCAAGGCTGAACAGTCAGACCATCTCATTAAGATATGTAAAAGCCCGTTTGACCCAACACAGACATGATTACAAGAAAAAACATTTAAGAGCTGAATTTGTTTAGGTTTAACGCCAAATGCCAGAGAATGTTGCATTTTCTCACGTATTTATCAAATTTCAGCTCTATGGTGAAGCCAACAGTTCAAGATTCTTACATAATTTCTTTTTACTTAGAAACTGTTAAATATTTCCAAACAACACATTTGCACAGTAGGTGTAACTGTTTATGTGACCCGTCTAAAAATCACAAGACAACAATACACTGGACACAGTTTTAATAATGTGATATAACTCTTGGTTTGTCATGTTAACTTTAACAACAGTCATTTTCATAAACTCTGCATATTGGCAGTGCATTATTTAATGTTTTTAAAAATTGTCCTCTTAATGCCATTACGACAGCATTCATCCATTACAGCTGAAAGGTCAGTCTCAATAAATTCTCCAAGGCTGTAATAAAAGAAATAGCATACAGTTTCCATTCTGAAAAAAGAAAAAAAAAAAAGATTCTCTGTAATCAACTTCACACTGGGATGCAAATCAATGAAATACAGATGGGTTCAGATACACGTGATCCATTTTCAGACCAGAAATCACCAACAAAAGTTAATATAAATGCTAGCTTATTCACAACTATTTACGTGATATTCAACTTTTGTCCTAAAGTGGTTTTTATAAATGTCTGACTATAACCACCATTACGGATACAACGTACAATTCAAGCATTGTATTTCAACAAATATTGCTGCTTCTTACAAACAGATTCAAGCCGTCAAAAACGAGTAGTGCTGAATTATTTTTCACTATTAATCCGCCTGATGTTTTTACATTTACAAGGCATCGCTAATAATATTGGTACGTAGAAGTTAAACTACTGTTTGCGTCCTTTGACAATTTGAATCCAAGAAAAAAAAATATATAAAACAGTTTCTCTCTGTTAGTCGTCTGTGTTTTGGCTCAAACAACAGACTAGTGGTGTCTATAACACTGATATGCAACAGAAACCATTTCCTTAAACAGGAAGGATGTTCACCTCCCTCTTAAAGACAGAATTTGTCCTGGTGGAGAACCGTGGCGGCTTGTGATACTTGATGTTCAGTTAGCTGCATTTGGTGGTCCCTCTGGGATGAGTGACATGAAGAACGTTATGATGAAGGACCACGTGGAGGACAAAAAGCCTGCTTGAGGGGCGCTGTTTGGATCCTCCGCTCCTTCCTCTCCGCTATCCCCGTCGTCATCTGACGTATCCTCATTTACTCCTTCCTGTACAGATGAGTGTTGACTCACATAAAACGTTTGTAGTGATATTACCCTGTTGTACATGAGATATAGATCACAGAAACGCCCCCATAATGAAGTCATCTTCAGCGCCTGACCAATCCATGCTCATAAAAGATAGCGTTTAAAAATGAAACTGCCAGTAAGTTAGATGATTAAAATATTTTTTTTTAAATTAGAGAAAAAAAATAAGCCAAAACTGAAACCTTATGTCCACATTTTTTTAAAATTACTAGACATATCTTGAGCAGAATCAGCTATCTATGCCACAGCTGTGAATTTCTGCTTTCACTCCTCAGAGTGCCATCTATAGTCTCAGAAAAACAAAGTCTGACAGGTCGGCATGTGCATGTGCACCATGTAAGGCAGTGGAACCAATCCAGACTACTTATGCAATGGGTGGCTTTAAAGCTCATTTGCATATACTGTGATTATATGAGAAGTTTAAGCAGGGTACAAGAGGTTCTGTTTATGGCTGCAAGCCGTGTTCTGTAAGCCTTTATTTCCAACCCAAACAACAGGAATGGACTCAATTCATCTGGAAGCGTCACATTGTCTCATCTAAATCCAGATAGGTCACAGATCTGCAGTCTGTTGATTTGCAAATTGGAATCAAAATCAGCAGAAAACTAACTCTCACATCTGAGTGAGCATGCCCGACAAACGACGAGGTGAGACTGCTGGTGCACAGTTACAGCCCCACATGGTGGAGTCATGCGTGTGGCCCAGAATTGTTATAGTTTTCATATTTTTCTATTTTAATTCGAGGGAATGTAAAGTGATGTTGAGACCTTTATTTGCATGCGACCTTGTGTAATTGGCTCTTCTTCCACCTTAAAGTCGCTCTCTTGCATCAATATGTATGTGGATGACTAATGTTAAAACCGGTCCAATCCGAGTGTAGCAGAGACCAGACAGGACAGCCTCATCAGCTGGCAGGCACTCGCCGGTGGGATTATATCAGAATATCCAAAGCTCCTATTCATGAATGACTAAAAAGGTCTTGTATCATATGGAAGTCGTTTTTTAAAGGCAATAAGTGTCTTTTTTTAAAGGCAAAAACTGTGAAATATACAATTCTGCAGAAGATGAGTTTTTAGCACTCTTTATCACTTTTATGGCGCTATCTATTAAAATTCCCCCATCATGGATAATGATCTGTAAAAAGAAGTGACGGATGAGAGACGCAGTTACCATCTCGTGCAAGTCCTGGTTTTGCAATTCTCCCTCCAGATCATCTTGATTTGCTTGGTCTCCAGGAAGCTGCAGTTCGTTTTCTAGATTAAAGGGAAACCAACCGGCCTGGTGCCTGGAGGCAGAAAAATATCAAAACAGAATGTCAAATGTCTTTTCAAACCTGGTTTGTGATAATTAATGTCTTTACTTAGCATGCTTTTTAAAAAAAAAAGGCCTTTATTAACTTTTTTAATTACAATTTTTTTAATTATGCAGGCAAAAGTTTCAGTTATAATGGGAGATTTTCTTTTTTCCTTAAAACAGAGTAGTATGAACACTTTTCTGAAACAATGTCTGGAAAAAAAAAAAGATATAAATTCAATTTTGTCATATTGGAGATGGGATCTATTTAAGAAAGTCTTCTTTAACTCCCCTACCATGTGGCTTGGGGTGACATACACAGGTAAAGCAAAAGGCCCACTCACAGGTAGAGGACCAACATGGCCATCATCACCATGACGAAGCGGCTGAAGGACGAGTAAAAGTAGACTATACTGAGTAAGATGGCGGCACGTGAGAATGTGTACACCCAGTCCAGCCAGTCCCGGTTCAGCTCCTCCTCATTCAAGATCTCCCCTCCCTGGGCATTCATCTGGACCTCCGGGTTGCCGTGACGACCCACCTGCGGTCGCCGACTCAGAGGATCGGACGGGTTAGACTGGGAGCCGATCTGGTCTGGTCTCAGGTTCTGAGCGGCTGCATTCAGTAAGTAACTAAAAGAGTAGAAAGACACCGAATATGATAATCGACCACTCTCTGCTTGAACAACGCTCTAAAAACAAGTTTTATAACAGAGAGACGAAAATAGAAGCAGACTTACTAATGCATGTAATATTGCCTGGCGTACAGCTGCTGCCACCACATTAATGTCATGGGGTTATAATAAGTGGGCATGTTGTGGGGAAGTGCAGACTGTGAGATTTGAGTCCAGCTGAAAAAGACACAATTCATTAAAAAAAAAAGAAAAAAAAGAAAAGACACTTGAACTACTTTACTCATTCGTTTACGCTTTATCTAAGTTAAATTTTTTTTAATAGCTTCAATCAGACTTGCCAGCATCTTTCTAGGAATGGCTATCAATGACTGAGTGACATTAGGCACCTGGAACTGAAGAGGGAACATTAAGTTATGAGTTCTAAACAAATGTTATATTTGACCACAAGAAGAATGAGTGATTGATTTTAAAAGGTTATTTCCATTAAAAGACTTAATTCATGTCTGTGGCCAGGAGTGACGCAAAATTGCCCGTTCTTCACAGTGAATCATACTTTCTCTGGAATTATTAAGTTAAGGAAATGTCATGCTTCCAGACTAAAAAAAGCATGCCAAGATGTTGATTTAGGGTCTTGTACAAGTATCTTTTATTCACTTTCTACACGTTAAGTCTTCATGCAGGCGAAACAAGTTAGCATCATGGTTTTTTTTAACCTCTTTGTTTGATGTCCAATGACGTCATAGATATAGATATCCATCCATCCATTTTCTAAACCCGTTGTTCCATTTCTGGGTCACGGGGTAGATATAGATATAAAATATTAAATATTTTTTAAAAGGAAAAACAAAAAAAAAGCCTGCACTATTTTACTGCAAAAACCAAAGTGGAAAATAAACTGCTAAACATGTTGTTGCATAGAGTAACAAACCTAATAATATTTCCCATCAATAAAATGTTGCGTATCTGGCGTTTATGATCAATTACAGACAGAAACACAATGTTTATAACCACATTTTCATTTGTGCAGAGTGTGCGTTTTCAGTCCGAGCAAGTTATTTATATCCAGACAAGCTGCAGGTTCCCCATCCCAGCCAACGGGGAATAACAAAATAGCTTGAGGGGGTGTTTTTTTTTTTTGGTGGGGGGGATTCTGCTGGCTGCAATCTGCATTTTATGCATCCTCATTCCACAATATTTTATAACCTGGTTTGCTCTGTTGAGATCTGGGTATGGATAGTATTACCAAAATTAAAATGGATTATTATAATAAACTTATGTCATTCTATTGTACGTCATGTCAAATGTACCAAATGTCTGTGTAGGTTTATTTTTAGTGTCAGCGAGGCTATTCAGTTTAGAAATAAATAAAAGCATTCGCAGTGGATATGTTGGAAAAATAAATATTTTGCAAAGAAATCTGTTTAAAACACTCTGAAAGGTATGGCTGTCCTAAAAACAGCAAGGAAATCCTTTCTAGTTAAGTTAGTTTATTCATCTGCTTTTATTCTTGTTCGTCACTCATACTGAGTAAAGCATTGCTGGGATATCCTTCTAATCATTTCATTTGTGCCGTGTTGAGAGTCTGGGACCAAAGCTAGAAGCCTGCTGTGGTAAATCCAGCTCAGCAGTGGCTCAGGTATAGATTCAAAAACTGGACTAACACCATGATCTGATGTTTACAAATGGATGTGTCACATCTTTAAATGGCTTGATAGAACACTGTGTTTGAAAACTTGCATTAATATGTGAACTTTTTTTCCTTGGCATCTAATAACCTTGAGTTCCTCCACAGAGTACTCTCGCAAAAGAACTAGTCGTTTGACTAGATTAAAAACTTACTTTTGCATAAATTGTGAATAAGGCTGGTTGTAAGGAAAAGGACTAACTCGTTGCCTGAGCCCTTCGCTGCTCTCTCCTGGTGACGACTGACCATTTTGACTTGCGATACTGGAGCTTTGAGTGCTCTGTAACCAGAGGGAGAAAAAAAGGTCCTGAATTTAGCATGATCTATGACAGAAAGGCACATGGCAATTTCAAATCCTCAGAGAGGTGCAGATTACAGCAGTGAGGCAGATGATGAAAGGTGATGTGATGATGATGAAATGAACTGAAAGGTGTGAGAGGTATTGGGTTGACCCACCGTGGGACCGCCTGCACTCTCTTGAGACTTGTTACTGTGGCTGCGGGGTGGTTTTGGAGAGCTGGGAGGGGTTCGGGAGGCGCACACCAGATGGAGCATATGATACTCATCTTGCTGTGAAATCCAGTACAGCTTATTACTTCAAAGACTCTCAATATTGTGTGTTCTTCAAGACATTATGGGTAGACTTTACAAATCGAGAACATGCAAAGTAAGTGATAATAATATATATATAAAACAATCAACATGTGACCCAATCAGAGGAAAACTGACTCAGTACTAAAAACAAAAAGTTGATGTTTTTGTTTCCAGGGGGGCAGTATGCAAATTAGTAATTAAAAAAAAGACATTTTACTAAATTTAAATAATTAAATGAATATAATAAATCATCATAATTGAAACACTAATGAAATCTCTTCACTGAGTCTTTTTTTTTTAAGATAAAAGAAAAAAACTTGGGCTGTAGAGAAACCTTTAGGGGTCAAAGAGACCTTTATAATCACATGTCAACTTGTCCAAGTGTACACAGACAAATCCAGTTTACAATGTAGAGTAAATGTGCCTTCACACTGGCAACACTACAAGAGCCTCAAAAACTGTGTACCAATACTGAAATTATTTTTTACTACTAGATCTTAGCTCCAAATACACGGTCCAAAAAAAAAAAAAAAAAAGTCACTCACTCTAATATTTCACTGGACCGCCTTTAGCTTTGATTACAGAACACGTGCAGTGTTATCATTCTGATAAGCTTCTGCAATAACACAGCATTTATTTCCATCCAGAGTTGCATTAATTTTTCACCAAGATCATGTTTTGATAGGGGCGGGGGGTTCGACCTCTGCCTTAAGCCTTTTCCAGCATACACCAAAGATCCTCAATGGGGTTAAGTTCTAGACTCTGCAGTGTCCAATCCATGTGTGAAAATGATGTTTCATGTCCCCTTTACCTCTCTTTCACAATCTGAGTCCAAATCAGTCCTTGTATTGTCATCTTGGAATATACCCATTCCCTCAGGGAAAGAAAAAAAAAAACTACTGATGGAATAACATGGTCATTCAGTTTATTCAGGTAGTCTGCTGACCTCATTTCTTGGGCTCATAACATTGCTGAACCCAGACCTGACAAACACCAGCAACCCCAGACCATAGCACTGCTCCCACAGGCTTGTCCAGTAAGCACCAGCCATGATGGGAGGGAACATCACCTCATCCACACCTCTTCTTAACCCTGATGCACCCATCCCTCTGGAACTCTGGGTAAATGTGGACTTGTCAGACCACATAAGTTTCTTCCATTGCTCCCTTTCTTCCTCAACATTGTGTCTCCTGGTAATGGAGACAGATGCCAACAATCCGGCTCCGAAAAATTTACCCAGAACTCTAGCAAAGGGAAATCCACCTAAAGTTTGCACTCCTCACCATCCAGTAATAGACCTGGTGTGCCTTAACTACAAAATGTTTCTTTAAAGTAACTAGCTAAGAACCATAAAACTTTAAAATATTGTATGCCATCAAAGCAGCATCAGAAAGCAATAGTGCTTTTTGTCAGCTGTAGTCCTGATCAACTAGAACAATTTTAATGAACAGATCTAAAGTCAAATATAAGAGCTTACCTTCCTAAGCACATCTTTTAAGGTAAAGTGGTCCAAAAGCAGCTTTCCAGAATATACCAGCCTCTGGTCTTTGGAGTTCTAAAAATACAAACAAATATAATTGGGTCAAAGGAAAATGTTTGTGTAACAAATCATATATACATTAAGAACAACGACAAAAAAATTAAAGAAAAAACATGGTTACTTAGTATTGATTAAACTTCTAAAACTATAAAATAAAATATGATATTTAAACATTAAGAATCTCCTAGAAAATCAATCTAGCAAACTTTGAAATGTAGATGACTGCAGCATCAAAGGGCAGACAACTTGTGCATATAAGTAATGAGGATGAGATCATAGTAACCTCAATCTGGATAAGTGGGTCTTAACAATGGACTTAGAAGCGAGTACAACAAGGTCAGAGAGTGTCCTAATTAAGCCTACATTCAACCTACTATCATTCAAGACTTTACATTTTCTTCTTTAAATTCAGATCAGACTAGATTCAAGTTCCTGTCAAAGATATGAATGTTAATTTGCATTAACCCACTGAAATCTGAGGTGCCTTCTAATGGTGTGAGAGGTCCTAATGGGTTAAGTTACACAAACTAAAGTACAGCTCTAAGTGAAAACAATCTACAGCTTTACAAGAGAGCCATTTGTCCCTGTGTGTTTATCATCACTGCATCAGAACAAGTTCCAGGAAGACAAGAAAGAAAAAGACAGATTGGAAGCACAATACCACTGGAATTTCAAAACATGCTGTGATGTCAAATCTACACACTCCAAGGCTTCTTCAGTATTCTGTCTTTGGAAACCTAAAGATCAGAGATCAAACTAAAAGGCTGGAATATTATGTGATTTTTAGAGAAGAAAATGTTCTAAAAATTTTAAACCAAAATCAGAATACTTTATTGATTCCCAAGGGGAAACTGCTTAAATTGTTTATGGAAACTCAGTGGAAAAAGAAACCAAACAAATTAGTTAAAAAAAAAGTTGACTGTGTCTGTTGCAACAGCCAGCCATGCTGTAATATATGTTGCATCATGTGCTTAAAGTTGAGGTTTTAACTATACTTTCAAATGGGGGACAACCTGGCTAACAACTACTGAACTCAAGCTGGACTTTGTGATGGGCTGGAAACACTTGGCATGTGTTTATGCCATTACTGTATTATCACACTTTTGTTGTACTAATCATGTGTAAAGTTAAATCAAATAAAGAGCAGAAAAGTCAAGATACAACTCCTTGTGATTCAACAAAGGAACTCAGAAGACTTAAATCATGTAAAATCATCACAAGAAGTCAACTAAAACGTGAACAGTGACCCAAAATGTGTGCTAAATATTAAAGTTCAATTTGAAATACTCACCGGTTTACTTGGGTACACATCAGACAAGTGGGCTTTGAGTTTCTCCACGGTCCAGTTTTGATAACAATTGATGGTCTGATCATCGTACTTCTGGTTGGGTGCTCTGATAACAAGAGTAACAGGACCGTCCACAACAGCTGGATCCATGAATCAGAACCATATGTCTTCAATGAAACACCAAAGAAGATCTGGAGGACGTTTTTTTTTTTTTTTTATACTAATACCAGTCCAACAGTTCACTAGTGGCCTCCTGGCACCATCGGAGAGAACTTTGTTGCTTCCTGTTACACTGTCCACCCAGCTGTACACTGTCAACAAAAAAATAATAATCATAACAACAACATTAGTGTGACTCCACTGTGACGTATTATTTGGGCAACAACCCAACTATGTTTGCGGCATATGTCTTAACATAAAACGAAGGTTAAATTATAAATAAGCTGATATAAACAAGTAGACCAGACATTAAATGTGTTTGACACAAATTAACATAACGATAAAGAAAGAAAAATCGCCGAATGTGTCCATGGGTCTTTAACAACTGGCTAAGCTAAGAGTTAGCGTCGGTAGATTTTATGCCACAAATCTTAGTTACGTCAAGCAGGTGAAGATGCCACCTGCCACTACAAACTAGAATAATCAAAATAATCCAGCTGTACGGCGACATTCATTCAAGTTTGACTCAGACCTTGTTTAATCCCTTTGTTTATCTTCAGTGGTCGAAGTGTAACGCTGTTAAGTCCTACCCTGTCCCTGCCTGCTCTTGTTCTTCTTCGTTGGAATTTTGGAGGGTTTGCACAAAACTGCTATTGCTCGCTTCTGCCATCTACTGAGAAAACTGTTAAATACAAGAAGGACACAAAATGTGTTCTGTAACTGCAAAAAAGAAACATTAAGCAGTTATGTGAAAATATGCGCAGATTTTACAGTTAAAATAAATTACCAAGAGATTATTTTATAATCAATAAAAATACTTGTTCATTCATGCTGTAAATTATTTTTACTATTATCAACACAATCATTGGTCACTTTTTCAGTTGCACCAGGTAAATTGAGGATGATACGAGTCATGCACACGGTCATTGACTTATTAGGTATACAAGGTGTACTTAATAGAGTGAATGGTGAGTGTATAAAAATAAAGAGCCGTTACATAAGATTAGGTGGAAAACTGGAGATTATTTTAAGGAATAAATGTAAACACGGAAATTAGAAGCATGAAAACTTTTAGAGTAATTAAGTGTACAACAGTTAAGTGTACAAGACATAACAACCACAACACTGTGGGTCACAACACACAAAGCATCCATTCATCCATCCATTTTCTATACCCGCTGAATCCAATTAGACAGGTGGACAGGTCAGCAATCCATTGCAGGGCCACATATACAGACAAACAACCATGCACGCGCACACTCACACCTATGGGTATTTAGAGTTCTCAATCAACCTCATACATGTTTTTGGTCCATGGGAGGAAACCAGAATACCCAGAGAAAACCCACGCAAGCATGCGGAGAATATGTAAACTTCACACAGTCGAATTAGGAACCTTCTTGCTGTGAGGCAACAGTGCTAACTACTAAGCCACAGTGCTGCACACACAAAGCAATCATTATGAAAAAACAACAACAAAAAAATTCTAATTAAAAATTAAGAAGATTGAGTTTTAAGCCCACTTGTGATTTATTATTATTATTATTAATAATAATAATAATAATAATAATAATAATAATAATAATAATAATAATAATAATAATAATAATAATAATAATAAATTATTGACTACAAGAAGAATGCGTAAATAAATAAAAGAGGACAAGCGGAAAACTTAAATACCATATTGAGCCAAAATATTATACAGAAGTTGCGATTGATATGACTGCCATCTTATGGTGAAACTGTATAATACACTCAGGATTATGTATCTATCTTTCTGTGTGTCAGTCTTACTGTGTCTTTCAATCACACCTTGGGCATCATGAAAAATATAAAAATGATTATGTTACTGAACATTATATAGACTAGCACAAAGACTGTTTAAGTTGGTCTATTTTGACCTTTTTGTTAGTAGAAAGAAAGAAAGAAAGAACAAAAGAAAGAAAGAAAGAAAGAAGGAAAGAAAGAAAGAAAAAAGAAAGAAAAAAAGAAAGAAAGAAAGAAAGAAAGAAAGAAAGAAAGAAAGGAAGAAAGAGGAAGAAAGAAAGAACGAAAGAAAGAGCCTTTAAAAAAAGGTAAACCAATTTCCGGCTGACTCACGCAGGCCCACAAACCTTGCAAACCTCTTCAGCCCCCATATTCTTCTCTGTTATTTCCTGATTAGGTGAGGTCATGACTTCATTCATCATATTTTAAGGTTCTCACCATCCAGCTGCTTGTGTCACAGCTTGTCAGCTTGTAATTGTAGAAACTGTGACGGCCTCAGGGTAAAAGATCAAGAATTCCTTGAGAGGCTCCAGTGTCCTTGTCCAGGCAAATGCATTCAGGTGATCATGAAATAGACATGCACACTTCTTGTCCATTTCAGCACCTATAAGTGCTGATTGGCTCAAATCATAAATGACCCTGGTTGAGATGATGCATGGCTTTTAAGAACAGCTTCAGAATTTGATTATTTTTTCAAAATAAATAGCTTTTATTTATGTTTTTGTGAGAATATACACACCTCTCAAGATTCTTATTCAATAATAATTTGAAAAAAAATATGATAAATTCTTTGCATTGAATGAACAACTTTCTACTGTAGGGCTGTTTTCTCACTCTGAGAGGATGGAGCATTTCTCTTTCTCACACGCATCATGTTTGTTTCACCTTACTAACGCTGTTGACAGATCACTTGGTTACAAAAGGTCAAAACATGTTGACATAGAGAAGTATGGTACACTACATCAGTGGTCTGAATGTTTCTTTTAATGGAACCACATCAGAGATGTCCGTTTTTCACTTCCTTCTCTGTGTGAGTGTATCTATCTACTGTCCTATTGTGCAATGGAAATGTTTTTCACATCATGCCTCAATTTAGCAGCGGGTGATATTGAATATGGGACACTTCTGATCTGCTGTTCACTGTTGGTGAGCTTTTAAATGTGGAAGGGGTGGAAATTAGCTCCATATTAATCTCAATTCTGACGTAATTTTCCATGCTGCAAGAAACAAGTTGCTATTAAAGTTCTAATGACGTGTGGTGCAAATGCTTCATTTCATATTCAAGTGTGTCGTCTCTCAAAAATCTAAAAATATCTTGTTTTTCCTCATCATTTTCATTGTGGCTCTTATTTTTGCCTGTGTTCAGTCGCTTCAGGCCTTTACTGCAGCCAAACAATCTTTGTTGGACTTTTGTAAAAACATAAACTAAACTAATGTGCAGGTGTTCTGGTTTCTGTACATGTGTGATTGCAGCAGTTTTTTCTCACTTGAGGGGACACAGAAACTGAAAGCAACATTTTTCTGCCACTAACAGATATATAAATTAGATCAGTTTCTTGAATAAATAAATTATAACATCTGAATTTTAAATAAGAGAATTTTTCAAATTCTTCTCTATTATGATGCTTTTAATTAATCACCCTTTCTATTGTATTTATTCCTCATATGTTTAATGAATCAATTTTATTGTTTTGTTTCCTCTTTATGCTTAAGATATTTTTGAAACTGCAGTTAACTATTTGGACAATATTTTATTTATTTTAAGTACAGTCCATCTATTCATTACCTGATTATAAGGCATAAAAGGTTTGCAAAAAGAATTCGGTAGCTTTTCTCTGTTTTTAGCATAGTGAATAAAAAGAACTGCACAAACACTACATAATATTATCTATAGGTTTTTATTAAAAGTCAGTTTGAAGTCCAATTTTTGGGACTATAGATGAATTTGATTGCTCTAAAGTGGAGTTAATACTGGTAAATTCAAAGGTGAGTAAATCCTCCATCCATTGTTTGGTTAGCCCTCGCTAGCAGCCTGCAACCTGGTGAAGATAGCTGCTTTTAGCTGCTTAGTTAAGGTTCAACCTAAGCAAAAGGTCACTACCCATGAACTGTTTGGAGGTCAACTCAGATCTGATCACAGTGATCTGTTTGTACAGTTAACAACACAACACTCCATATATTTAAAATAAGAGTGATTATTCCTCTCTCTCAGTTCCCATGTGAAATTCACTGAAGATGCTAAGAGCTAAATGCCTCAAGTGTTGACAGTTTAACGCCATAAACTACAATGCATCTGCCACTCTAAGAGCCGTGTCCCTTTTAATGGATCCATTTGTGGCCTTGTATTATTTTAGCTGATGAGTTAAACAAAAATCCACACTTGTATGGTTGTCATTGTTGCAAAATCTACCTGCGGAGACAAAAACTGTTTTTAGTACAAGGCTGTAAATATGTTTGTTTCTGCTGTAAAGTTGGGCACTTTAACATGGGGTTCTGTGGAGATAGACTCACCTTTGGAGCCCACCCCCAGTGGTCTTCCAAGGAACTGAAACCTTTTTCAACGTCAGTGTTAAAGCCAGACTGGCAAACCGGATGTAGCCCCTTAGATTTTAGAATCACGTAAAGTCTTATCTTTTCTTGACATGTGGGTGGTAGCCTAGTGGATCCAGGTTCAAGTACCTGGGTTGGCAACAGAGGTATACCACTGTGGGCCCCTGAGCAAGGCCCTTAACCCCCCCCCCCCCCCCCCCCCCCCCCCCCCCCCCCCCCCCCCCCCCCCCCCCCCCCCCCCCCCCCCCCCCCCC
>JAOWBL010000003.1:2474419-2498437 GCA_028564865.1 Zenarchopterus dispar
CAAGAATATTATTACATTCATGTGTTTAACTCCTACATTTACATGTTGTTCCTGATCCAGATGAATCACAAGAAGTCTGATCATCCTCTTCTTGCTTTTCCTGATGTTCCTCCTCCTCTGTGTTCTCCTATCCACTCCTGAACTTTCAACCTCCTCTATGACACCACTCCCTTATCCTCTGATAATTCAAGGTCTCGCCAATTCCATTAAATTACTGACACCTCATTAAAAACAGTAAAACAGTAACTATAGTCAACATATGAAAAAATTTCATCAAAGTTATCATAAGACAAGAGCAGATATTATTCAAAATTCTTGCATAACATGTAAGTGTGTTTCTGCTTCCGCTTCATATGTTGACTATTGTATTTTCTTCTTGTGAACCTAGAGTCTGCCTGCAGGAAGAGGAGTAGATGTGATCTGAATGAGCCAGCTTGCACAACTACAAAGAACAGGAGATTGTGTCTTCGAGATGCCCTCTCACTTCATGTAATAAGCAGGAAGTACCTGGGAAGAGCTTGCGTGGGGTAAGACACCATGCTGAAAATACTCAGTTGAAATTTGAAGCATTTTTGATCATAGTACGTCAAGACCAGGCAGTTAAAGATACTACTAATTTTTCCATAATTATCACTACTTTTATACTGATATTAGCAATGACATAATTTATATGTATCTGCAATATCAGAGACAGAGTGGAAAGCAAACAAGAAACAGCTTCGGCGTGCTCTCTTGAACATTCAGGGTCGCCCTCTGTTCGCACAAGTCCAACCAGACATTATCTGGACTTAGGATCACAGAGCTGACTGGGTAAAGTCCAGGCACTGTCCAATCTGTCAGATTCAGATATTTTGTTCTCAAAATCTTTCAAATTTCAAGTCGGAAGCAGAGGTAAAATTTAAAGGAAGTGATTTACATTTGATGTCATCAGAAGTGTACCTGAGTACCCTTGGATGAGCACGTGTGCACATACTTTTTCTTTTTATCTGTGGGGAAAAGAAAGTTTAAATAAAGCCCATAGAGGAGTATGTCCTTAGTTCTCAAACCATCTTTTTCACTCTGAGTCAAATGACAAAAATAACATTTCTTTGTGCAAGAGCTTTTGCGTAATTGATGGTCCCTAAAGGAGAACTTTTTACCAGTCTTTTTAGTGCTTTGGCTATCAACAGCCTGTGCAACTCAGTGTGCAGATGCATGACTGGAAAGCTTGAAATGAATCATCAAATGCGAATAAAATGCTCAAATTTTATGTGCAACCTATTGTTTTGTCCTACCTTCTTTTCTTGTGATTTTTTTAGGGCATGGTTTATGGGCTGGGTGGGAAGGATGACACTGATAAGAAACAGTGCATTTACTGAATTTATTTTTGTATATGACACACCAAATACTTATCTCTCTGTTTTCTATATATACTTATAATCATTACTTGATTCATTGCTCATGAAATCAGAAAATGTACTTTGGCTAGAGAAGGCCTTGAAGAACACATTGAATACCAGAGTAATATTTTTCCTGTCACATGAGAGGACCTTGATCTGAGAATAGGGCAGAAGAAAGGAGAACCTACAAAAGGTCTCATCATGATGTTGCTGCATCGCCTGCTCTTCTTTGTTAGACACAGAAGAGAAATGGATTTCCGGGCAGCCCAAATATGGTCAGGCAACGATGAGGTGTGCAGCAGATGAGTCATCCTCCAGACTCCCACACTCCCCAGCCTTACATGTGTACAAGGCAAAAAGGGAGAGGGAGAGCACAGTGAGACAGCAAGAAAATACAGAAACAAGAGGACTGCAGAATCTGTGAAGAGCAAACCTTAAAGTCGGGTAATGGTGTTCACTTTATGACATCTACACATTTCCACTGGGAGAAAAATGATTACAGAGAACAGCAGCAAGGCGGTGCACAGCATTAGTTTTCTGCACCACGTGGCTAAAGCTCTTTCCGTCTCTCCAAATATCTGCACTGCTCCACCTGCAACCAGCCTTACACCAAAGCACTGCTTCCTGTTCACATTACTCAGCTCATTGCATGAGTTATGCATTTTCCTGTGCTATTTGAAATAAGTTATGAATTACTCCTTTCAGGAATATTTTTGCATCTTTACCAGATTATATCCCCAACTGAGATTCTTCATGCAATGCATTACTCAGTTATAAGCATCAATAAATTTTAGTTTGCAATAGCTCTGCAAGACTGATGCTCTGGGTCCTCTGCACTAGATTATTACAACTGGTGGGACAAAATTATAATATTTAACCTGGACAAGTTCATTAATTCTTAAACCAATTAAGTGTCTGATTTCTCTGTTTTGCTCCTGCTCTATACCCCCAGTATCACTTCTTAAACTGTTGTGGATTTGGGTTTTAGTTGTAATCATTAAATAGTACCGGGAAGCTAAATCAGCTACTCCCACGTATAACAAACTTCATTCACCATTGTTTGCTTACTCATCTTAACAAAACAAACACCAGAATTATCAAAAGAAACCCTTTAAACAACACAGCATCCAAATCAGCGTCATAAAATATGTAACTACTTAGTATTTTAATTAAAAAATAAAAAATTAAAAAAAGCTCAAAATATCAAGACTATAAAGAGACACAAGCTGACCAAAACTATGGCAACAGGCTGCCACCAGTGTGGTGACATTTCAGATCTTCTGAAAACTTTGTCCACATTTTAAGGAAAAAGTTTTATTTTTTAAAGAAATTCAACAAAAGATGTGTTCATTTTTCTGTGTTTGTACTTTTATTTTATGATAAATAAGACTTGTTTCAGTACTTCTGTGCATTTAGATTGAGTCACTGTAAAACTAGCGGGGTATATCTAATCTATAATACAAATATTTCCTGAAATTTCAAAAAAGTTGCTTCAAAAATCATCATCTGGGAATGATGGATGTCTGTGACTTATTTACTTATCCTACTTATGATCCAGCCAACAGTAAGCAGCTGATATCACCATTTCTGACCATCTTTTTCCTCCTTTCTAATCTTTTTCAGCCTTGTTAGTTTTTTAGTACACTTGAAAATTCAATAAATGATTACATAATTGAACATAACCACTAATCTTTTTGGAGAGCTTAGAGCCAAGTAATTTAACTTTGTGGAACTTGCATTTGGTGGCAAATCAGCATAATCCCCTTTGAGCCTAAGCAGCTCGTCTGTCTGCTGTTTGTCTGCAAAAGACACAAAGTGTACTGTTATCAAAAATGTACTTTAGCCATCATATAGCTATTTTACAAAGAACATTTTCAATGGTCCATTTCCCTGAAGAGCGTTTGGAAGAGCTCAAGCAGATTCTTGTTACCCTAAAAAGGGAAAAGATGGGTAAAAATGAATGGATGGATGTAAGTGTTCAATTCCACATAAAGACATGTTGATGCAATATTCACAATATTCAGCTCCAGTTATTCTATCTTTAACACAAAAGACAGTAAAAAGCTGTGATATCTGTTCTTTTCTTGTACGCTTTGGGGATGAGAGCCAAGCAGCAAGGGATGGGGCTGCCAATTTTAGTATTTGTTTCCGAGAAACTTGCTAATAACATTCATAGCACACAGTTAAACCTTGATATATCTGTATTATTTTTAGTCTTTGAAAAAGGTGACTGCTACTTTCCTGAGAAAATAAGAATAGCCTAGTTTCATTTTTGCTCTTAATATGAAAATGTTGTTCATGTGACAATGTTAAATTGCACAGTTGGCAGTATTTAAGTCAATGACTTTCTCGTGCAACTTTTCAACTGTCAACACAGTGGAAGTGGAAGTTTAACATTTTATATTGAAAATGTATTTACTTTATGGTATGTTAATATTGTGTGTTCATTTTAGACATAGGTAATCTAGCATGCCTGACCAAATATTAAGAGAAATATTTAACCCTGAAATCAGAAATGGAATGAGTATGTCTCACAAAATCATCCTTTTAATAATGATTTACTGTAACAGTCTTTCTGGGGGTTTTTTGGTTTTTTTTTAGAATTTTTAAGTTACTTTTCTATAATGCAACAAGACATTCATACCAGACCAACCTGGCTCAGCTTTCTGTATATTTTTCATGCTTTCATCAGTTCTTTGGGATTCACCACACCCACCCATGATCAGGTAGCACCATGTATGTCTTTCCTCCAGTCGAATCAGTTTCCTCTGTGAGAACCTCTTCAGCAGAGGCCTTCCTCTGGCACTCGGAGCAGCAAAACTCCTGTGAGTCATTCTGTTGCATGCCCACAGATTTCTCTCCGTGGTGTTTATTGAATTCACACCACCTGCCCATCAGCACCTAATGAATCTTGGCCGTTTCACGGACATGACGATGACTAAGAACAGTTTGGCACCTGCTGTCAGCTTACTGTTGTTGTTGTCGTTGAAAGCGACAAACAGCAGCGGAGCCTCCGCTGAATTAAAATGGACGTGATGCCCTCTGTAAATAACTCATCTTTTTGATTTTCAACCGATAAAGACATACCAATATAAAGCAATCACCTGCACACTTTACTTGAAATTACATGGGCAATGTTGACCACAGTGTCCCCAAATGACAGTCCAGCTTAAAAGGTTGTGAGGGGGATTCAATTTTGCTCTGAAGAATGTTGGAGAAAACTATTTCCTGTGTCTCGAGTCAAGAGGCAAAATTTCCTTTTTCCAAATTGATCACCAAAAACAACTGTACACCAGCAGAGGATGTTTTGAAGGCTCATATATGAACGGAAATTGAACAAATCAGCAGAGTTCATAGCTGATGAGCTCTGCGGGATACTGATTAAAAAGAGATAATCCCCATCTGAATGTCTGTACAGGAGCATTTGCATTGTATGATATAGAGCTACAAACCCTTCAAAAGGGTCTTAAAGCATCTAATCCATGTCAGCCTTATATCCTTTCAACTAGATCATTTTATTTCTTTCATATCTTAAAGAACACTTGCTTACTAGAGCATAATTATTAAGCATATTTTTAAATACAAAACCATATCTGCAGTCTGAATTTGATATTATTAAGCTAAACACCAAATTTTATCATCTAATCTGTGTTTACATAAAGTCTACAAGGTCGGCGGTGGGGTAACCAACCCAGAACAATGTCAGCGCAGCATTATGTAACTGAGCGCAGCCGAGAAGAAGTGTTTCTCTGCTTCTTTTTTATTATCAAGCTAGGAAGACAATATTTATCCCCGTCAGTCACACAGTGCAGTTGGCTGGCACACCCCTAAGAGCTTATGATGAGCCTATTATGTGTGAGAGCAGGAGCAAGTTGTTTCACTTAACTGACAGACAGGCTTCTGCCAGAGTAAGGGTTTTTTTTTTTTTTTTTTTTTTTTTTTTGAGGGGCCTGTTAAATGGAGAGAGTGATATACGTTTTTTTTTTTTTTTTAAAAAGAAAGGCCACATTAGTTATTAAATGTGTCCTCACACCCTCAGTGGCAGCTCTCACTCGCTTGTCAATCAAAAAAATATGGATAAGTAAGAAAGAATAGAAGAGCTATGGTGAAGAGGCAAACCCAGACAGTCTAATACTAGTTTTAAAGAGAATTTTGAATACACTCTTTTTCTCACTATATTCCATTTAGTTATTAAAAGGCTCTTCTTTTTGTGGCTGAAAGAAAAAGTCTTATCCTACAAGGATTTTTAATCAAATGGCGCCTTATGTTATTTTAGTGCAGTCGCAATTATTTGTGCAACAGATTTTTATAATTACAAGGCATTTCCTCCTTCACTTTCTCCTGTGCTTCAGGAGTAAGGAGGGTAGCCGGTACTCACAGTAATACTGAACTTATTACTCCCGCAAGTGAAATGGGGAAGATGATAAAAGAAAAGAAAAAGAAGCAGGAAGTCATTGCAAATTAAACTAGACCACAATCTTTACATGAAAACTGTGTCTTGGAAGCACCTTTTTCTTATTGGAAAAGTCCAGTTATCGTAAACAAAATTTTAAATCCTTCCATCTATCAGTCCACGACTTACTATGGAGTCTACACAGGAACCTATTCCAGCTCTCTTCAGACAAAAGGTACCCTGGAAGAGAAAGTTTTATAGAAGAGAAAATGATGAGGCTGGACAAGTCTACACTGACCTGGGTCTGTGATGTCACAGGACCCTGAAAATCTGCATAGCTACTTCATAATGACACGTTTTAAGACTTAGGTGGCCCAAAAAAGAGAAATATGCACCTGAAGCCCCCTCTATGAAAATGCTGCATGAGGCAGGATGACTTTGTACACACAGTAGTCAAATATATGATATTTAGGAATTGTCTATATGCACTTTTTCCTTTGAAAGATTTCAGGTACCATTTGTTGCGTGATCATTATTTTGCAGCTTGACTTGCACCTCTCACGGTAAAAAGAATGGCTGTCTCAGTACCTGAACACTGTCTCAACCCTTTTAGTCCTTGTGTCTTTTTTTCAGGTGACTCAGTTACTTTTGAGCGTTGATGGACTGCTGCAGTTCATTTGTAAACAAAGACCTCTTCCATGATTGGCATACTGCCATTTTGTGGCCAGTAATTTGCATACACCGAACATGGTTATCGGTTTTGTACTAGCACACACCCTCACTTTATTTTTCTTTTTGCTCAGCCTGTCCTACTTTTCCTCCTTTGTCACAAAGGAAAACACTGACAGTGACAGACAAATTCATCTGCAAACATAGAAGTGACTTTCTTTCTTTCTCTCTCTTTCTTTCTCGCCCACTATTTCAAAGTATCCCTTATGAAATTACAGCAGGTGCAGTAAAATGTTTATTCAAGCACCTGTTTGCCCATGTGACTACTGACTATGGAGCAGACTTCAAAGGACTGCATATGGGAGTACAGACTTTTGGTCAAATTCAAATGTACCAGTTTTAAAAACTAAAACATTGACCAAAATGTTCTTTTAGAAAGAAGAGGCGGTCTCCTGGCAAAAATTCAGACAAGCCATAATTGTGCAGTAATTTTCTGATTGTACTGTCACAGACATCAATATTTAACATAATGACCGAGGCCTGTGGAGTCTGGAATTGAGTTTTGGGCAATTTTTTGCAGTTTGCAGTGTGAGCATCTATAAATGCTGTATTCACAACTTCCAGTAATGTTACTGATTGTCAGCTGCACTGTTTGTTGTCCTGTTCTGCTTTGTTTCATTACACTGTTGTTTTGCATCATGAAGTTATGTTGTTTGCTTTTGAGTTCCTGAAGTGTTACACTTTGTTTTTTGTGCACTCTGAGTGGTCTTGTCTGCATTGTGTAGTTTTGCGTTGTATTTGTCTGTTCAGGGCCGTAGAGGTCCTGGAGGAATGTTGTTTCGTTTCCCAGTACAGGCTACAGTGTTTTCTGGTTGAAATGACAATAAATGGCTGCTTGACTTGATCTGATCCTGGAGTGATCAAGACAGAATACCCTCCCTGAAAACATCTGCAACTGACTTGAGGTCAAAATGTACTTCATTTTTGACACGCGGGCTCTAAATGTCGTGTTTATAAAAATAAATAATGACACCTCAAGTTGTCGTGTGCTGTTTTGTCATGACATTTTATTGAATTTCTACAAAAAGAAATGCACTTAATCCCATGCAGAGACACTTTTGATCAAAATCAAGCAAAAATCAGCAGCTCACCTCATTTATGCATATTACATGCAGTGCCAGTGTAATCTGTGATGACTACATCTCTGCAAAGTCCTATTCTCCTTTATCCTGTGCAGTCTATTCAGTGTATTTGTTTGTTATTTATGCTATAATTTGCTATACCCAACAAAGAGCCCTAATTTTCATCTCTCTTGGTTCACACCTTGATTAGTTCAGTTACAACTCGGAGCAGCTTCATCTAAAACAGCACCATCTAGGGTTCAGATAACATCATAGCATCAATCAACATTGCCATGAAAGCAGAACTTGTGCATGACAAATCTTGTTAGTCATTTTTGCGTAACTTAAACAGGACTTTATCTGAAAAGTGTGATTGAAAAGCCTGAAACACTGAAGACAATTAATAAATTTCCCACTGTAATAGATAAAATAGTCCTAAAAGGAGCTTGTTGCAGCTTTTATATAAAACAAAATAGCTAAGCACCTGTCCAGATTCTCACCCACTTTACTGAAGAAACACTACATCCTGTGAGTCATCTACATGTGGAGAGCTACCTCTTTTTGAACGTGACAATCAAACCTTTTTTTGGGCCCGAGTGTTTCATCCTACCTCCAAAATACCTGTTCTGGAGAGGACTGTCCTGGAAAACAGTGTGGAGGCGAGAGGTCCAGTGGTGATTCCTCGAAACTTTTTTCACTCGCACTGACTTATATGGGCATTTGTTTATATAACTGGGCCTACAGCAGCCCACGCCTCCCTTGCAAATGAGCTCTGGACAACCAGAAGTCATTGGAGGTTTAACTCAGTATGTGCAACATGCTGAGAGTTTGTTGTTTAGAAATGCTTTGTTGATTATTAGCCATGTTGCACATCTATTAATTACTCCCACATCATCTGTATGCGTGCACATTGGCCCACAAATGTATGTTTTTGCCAGTGAGCAGTTTTGGTTTAGTAGCTGGAGGTTAAATAAACTTATGTAAGGGCAAATTAGAGGCAAACAGAAAACAAACACACTCTCTGCTTGTTTACTTATTTCTCCATTGTCTGGTGTTTTTCCACCTGACTGCATTTTTGTCCAGGTTCTTGCACACCAATAGTCCATCATCACATGTCATTATTTCTCCTGGTCCCTTTGCTCCTGCCACTCTGAATATTCATGAAGAGGAAGAGAAGATGCTGAACACTGGTTCTCTGCTTCTCACATGCTGGCTGTCTAATAAGTCATTTGATTAAGCAGTGGGGCATTAACGAGAAGCACCCGCCTCAAACAGAAGAGAAGAGGTGTGAATGCAAATGATTCCTCCCAAATATTTCTTTTTAAATGACGCCATCTTTGGGAAATGTATTAATAAACCTGTTATTGAAGGCCTTAACTAGTTGTTTAGGACTTGTTTTGCATGAGTTCGTTTTTGCATGTTGACCAAATACATTTTTATAAGTCCAATAAATTGATATCAAGATGAAAAACCCTTTAAACAGGTTCACTTACAGAACCCATAGAACATGGTATGAAACCATCACTTCACTAAAAGACTAGATGACATGTGCATCTCTGGACTATATAATAGAAAAGCAGGTTAATAGAGAGGTTATTTTAATGAAAGGGAACATAAATTCCTTTTCACATTTATTCTATAGGCGGAAAAAATGAAATCTGGGTCCACAGAAAGCCTGTTTGTATATCCTATTTTATGAGATATGGGCTTTAATAATCTACAGTATGAAAGAGCAGAGGTGTGTGGATTCAAGTCTTGTTGTGTCACAAGCGACTCCATATGCGTAACATGTAGGTCTATTATTGTGTTGGATTGTACTAGGCCTTGTTTTGTCATGACACGTCTCACTCTTGCGCATGCGTGAAGAATACAAACGCTGTTGTTTTACTCGTGGTACCGACGTCAAAATGCCTGCTCGATGACTTCAGTCCAAACAACCAAGACACTTTTGCCGCAGGTGCTCTCATAACTGTCTCAAATGTTATTAAGGGAAAGGAAGAGCGGGAATTTGGTTTGTTGACACATTTGTAGGACCCAATTCAGAGAGTTTCAAAGACCTGGAGCGCTATCTGGCAGAGTTTTCAGAAAACTGTCATAGATATCTTTTTCTTGATATAATTTTGAAAGCAAAGTAGGTTTTTGATCAACATAAATTCATATTCACATTTATTATAGGAGGAAAAAATAAAATCTGGGTCCACGGAGAGCGTGTTTAACGTCATCAATGTTTCTTCTGTTTTGCACTGATTATAACCGATGACTGTCATAAAAATGTTTTTTTTAATTAGTTCATTAAAAAATAACAATTTCACAAATGCACATTTATGAAACTTGTTTAAAAAACATAAAACAAACTTAAGACGTCAAATATGGACAACTAGTGTTTCTGCAGCTAAAAAAAAAGTTTTGTGATTTTATAAATTCCTAACTTTTAACTTAAAAGTTTTTTGTTGTGATGTGCCTGTATTATACATTTTACATGAAGACTAAACTGAGCCAAAGACTAGGTCACCTCAACCACCAAGCTCTGGTTTTTGTTACACAGTCATAAATGAGAAATATATAAATTCGAATTTAAAAAAATGTTATTAATCCCCGAAGGGAAATCAATTATATGTAGTTGGGTTGTTCTGCAAAGGATGCGGAGATTTCCTCCCAGAAGAAGCCCATCCAATTTCATCACATCACAGCACAACATGACTCTTTACTCCCACAACTTCTGAGTAAACTCTGGAAACAATTTTGAAAAATGACATGACTGTTGATCACTAGTATTGGCTCTTGTTTTCTGCACTTCCTGACTCATGCCGTTTGAACAATCTCTTATCATTTCTAATCTATTTTTTTCCACACGTGGAGTTTTGCTAGGGAAATCGAGTTACAGCATTGCAGCGGCAGTGAGACACCCACGTCAGGTTATCCCTCTCACACTTCGAGAACTACCCAGAACCACCCACATTCCCCTGAGAGAGAGAGAACAGAAGCAGGGAGGGGTGGAGGGGCGGAGGGATGGATGGAGAGAGGGAGGGACGCCTATTCCTGTGTGCACAGAGGCGTTTGTGTTTGTGAGTGTGTATTTGTTAGTGAGAGACAGGCAGGAAGGGGGAGAGAGAGGACGCACGCCCGTGCTTCCTCCTGCTGCATTACCGCACTGTCTGCAACTCCTTTTCACTTTTAATTGCCCGAGGTGGTTGTGTCGATGTGTCTGCAAAGCTTACCTAATGTTTATTGCACAAATGAAATTACAAATATCCCCCATGAGCATTTAATAACCACAACAGCCTTTTAATAAACCCCAAATGGTGAATAAATGAATAAGTCTGGATAGTTATAAATTTAATTTTTTTTACTAGATTCCTGTAATCGGAAGGGATCCCGACGTTCAAAATGTGGCTTAAACAAATCAAAATGCGATTACAGTCGTAGTTCATAACTGACATATCACCACGTTCCCACAACTAAATCTTTACGTGCGGTGTTTGTGTTGATCATTTCATGTGTCGCATTTCTATTCATCTGAAGACAATTCGTCTTTTCATTGCGTCCTCGTGTTTGCAAATCTATTCCTCTGATCCTCTTTCCGGTACCTTTGGCCGTGCGTTGATATCTGCGTAGTTTGGCGTTCATAATCGTTTGTCTCTGTCCCCCTGCACAGATCCCACCCCTCCCCTTCAGATTCGAGCTCCCTCCCTCCTCCGTGCGCTGACACAGTCACTCTCACACTTCCCTGTGCACGCGCGCGCTCACACAAACGCCAATCCCCCGCACACTCCCCTCGAGTCTTGGTGCTGTCTCATTCACTTCGGTACTCTATCCACGCACTAACTCCAACTTGAAGCCGGGGGGGCGGGGTTGGATATATACCTCCGAGAAGAGGCCACGAGCTACAGACTGGACCCACTTGCAGTGCAAGGACCACAAGCAAGAAGACTCCGAAGCCGGGAGTAGAAGTACCAACATTTATCCTGGAGCTTAGAGAGAAAAGACAAGCGAGACCACAGCGTTTGGTTCTACGGACTGTCTGCTGGAGCTCCGACACAACCAATTTGTCACTCCGCTATACGCCAGTATTTCTGGATATAGCTGCTAAACAAAGTTGGTAGTAAACTCTTTGGAGTTTGGTTAGAGTCGCTTTAATTTTTCTTTGCTTGTGAAAGTGGACTGCACTGAAACTTGGGATCGACCCGCTCGGGTCGGGTTGGACCTGGCGCATTCTTTCAGCGGTTTCAAACACTGCGAAAGTTTTGGCCAGAGCGCAGATCTGAAGACTTTGAGTCGAGTCAGACTTTGAGATACACTCAGCAGCTGCTACCCGAGTCCAGATCCAAGACGCCTGGACGAGCGGTTAGAGAGCCACTGACCAGACTTCAAAGAAGCCTTTTCGAGGTAAGAATCTGACACATTGCTACTTCTTCATCTAAATGTGTTTTCTGTTTGGTTAAAGAGAAAGTCTTCTTCCAAGTTGTGTGATGTGTTTCTTGCCCCTCAGCATCAAAGTTTGCTCCAGCTGAGCGTCATTTCAAAGTTGTGTGTCGCTGTCCGCGGTGCTGAAACTTTTAACGCTACTCGCTTCTGCCGAGATCTCTGCGACACGTGCATTTCATTGCACTTCTCTTTGCAGACATCTCAGCTCCTGTGTGCAATGCTGTCTGTTTCTTTATTGTTCATTACCTCTCGGACATCACTTCTTTGAAAGTTTTACTGCTTTGCAAGAGAAATAGTCCTGTGTGCCGTCATACATCTGGGTGAGGCAACCCGACTGAACAGCAGTTGAAAGTTGTAAAGAGGCAACAGGTTGCTTGATATAACTTTATGATTTGGTCCTATCATTTGATTATCATGACAGATTTGGGTGTGGTTGTGGAAAATGTCGCAATGGTGACATACAATGCAATAAAGTGACTGATTACTATATGTGATCTACTGTGGATGTATTTCCAATTATGTCAGGCAACAACAAGGATTTCACAGCTTCTTGTAATTAAAATGCATAACTTATTCCTTTGTTACAAGATCTGACAAGTTTGTTTGCTTGTTTCACTTTTCTTTAGCAAACAACATAACTTAACCTCATATGTTAATTTGAGTATACTATAAGGTGACCACTTCCACTTAATTTGAACTCCTCTTTGAACATGCACATGTTTAGGGCTTTGTCCTATGCAGGGAGTTAATGTTAACAGTCTGCAGTAGCTTTGGAGTTGCTGTTTGAGGTTTCCTGCAGTAACAGATTTGCAAAAAAAACATGTATTGATCTAGTTCCTTGCACTAAGTGATAAAAGAAAAATTTAACTTGTGTGTGGAAGAGTAGTGATCTCTAAAGGATACAAAATTGTTTCTTTTTGGTTTACTTCAGTAAAAGGAGAGCAGCTTGCAAGGAAAAGAATTAGATCAGGAAAATCCGATTGTGTCTTTCATTATCACAGTTTCTCACACATACATACGTAACCATGAATGATTTCTCAGATGGGGAAAGAATTATGAGAAATTCATAACCTAATCTCCAGAATTCATTGACAGCTATTGATTTGCATCATGTTGCTACTATTTATACAAAAGTTAATATGTACGTCAATCTTTTTTGCAAGCCTTTTTACATCTTTCCGGCTCAAAACTTTTATGCCCATTTTCAATGAGACATCATATCAAGTGCCTGCTTTATAATCCATCGTTTGTCTATTGCTGGCTCTGTGAAACCGTGATGAGGCAGGTTTTTCTGAAGCTGTAAACATTTTCATACAAAAACAGCATGTCACAGATGGTAAATATGATGCTTTTTTTCACACTGATTTGCAAAAAATAAACCCTGTCTCCATAACAACAATCTCCCTGCTCTTGAGCCTGCAGGCTTTGCAAAAAAAAAAAAAATAGCTCTTTGACAAAGCCAAATGGATAAGCAGGAGGAAAGGACAGACAGGTTGGGTGGGGAGAGGGAGACGGTGTGAAGAGAGAGTTCTCTTGCCACAGCTGGACCTTTCTTTTCACTCTCTTCCTCATCAGATGCCCATTCATGGAGCTTCCGGTTGCCAGGGGGAGGAGGGGGAGGGGGAGGGGGAGGAGGGGGGGCTACCCACAGGCACAAGAGAGCTCTTTGCTGTGTTGCTCATAGAGAGAGATGAGGGAGGGAGAGGGAGGCAGAGAGAAGACGGAGAGATGTGCAGAACGTAATGATGAGTTTCTCTGCATGAAAAGTGCAGGTGACTGTCATTCTAGGCATCAGTTTTTCTGCCTCTGCAGTAATACATCTTTATGATTAACCCCACGGTCACAGTCATACAAAAGCTTATACTGCAAAGCCTGAAATTAAACATAAGCTTCCTTAATATGCAAATCATGAAATTCTTGACCATATATTATTCTCTTTCAGGAAAGAGATTGTGTCCTTGGTATGTGTCACGGGCAGTAGAGAGAGACAAAGAGAGCAGAAAACAAATGCTAACTGAAAGATGTTGCTGAGCAACAACATTTATTCCTCTCCTCTGAGCTCCAAAGAGCATCCCCGATTATTTTTGTTGGTTCAGACAAATACAAAAACCGTATACTGCTCCTTCACTATAAGAGAAGATATCTGCAAAGTTGATAAAGAAAGGTTTAGACAAAAGCATATTTGCAAAAATATAAAGTGAATAAAAAAATTGGAGTAATTTGGATGCACAAATCTCTTGATGCAAAAGTGCACAAAGAGACTAGGATGCAGTTGCTGCAACTGTTAATGTGCATGCATTCAACCTAATATGCAAAGATGCTATCATTTACATATTTTCAGCTCATGCCCTGATAGGTAATGCAGGATATATTCCTAAAGCCATTTTTGTGATGCCGCTGCAGGGTATGTAATCGTTCCACACCATGGACATTTTTCCTATTTCCTGCTAAACAAGAGAAGTCTGTTGCACAAATAATGGTACTACTAAGCATCTGTGGTTGCCAGTGGCGAAGCTTGTGTGGACGTCAGACTGACGCACACAGTTCAGTGTGTGGGAGGAAAGAGCAAAAGCTTGGAGATACCAGCTTGCTGTGAAGGACTGTAATTGCACTGCCGCAGCAATTATGTCCCAGAGAACAGGGCATTTTAGATCACTGAGCGTACCCTAAAGCCCCGTGATACAGATCAGTAGCAGACCCTAGTTGCATAAATATTAGCTTAACAGTAGGTCCAATTAAAATGCACCTCATGAATATTGAGGGAAAAAAAATGCATTGTGTTTGTAGAAAACTCCTACACTGCATACCAATTTATGGTGTGTTTTTTTCCCCTCAGATGTGAGAGCACACTAACAGATTTCTCCATGTTTTTTTCTGCAGATCCCTCTCTGACACAACCATGACAGATTGTCTGATGTGCTAAAATCGATCAATTCACCAAATCTTCAGAGGGGTTGCGAAGATTAGTAAGAGATCTGAAAAAAGTGCAGTAACTTGCAACAAAGTCAAAGAAACAACCTAGTTAAACCAGCAATTGCAGATTCAACATCTAGACCATCCTCTATTAAAGTCGACCCAATGGCGTGGTCACCTACTATTGGCCCCTTTGTGGCCCTTCTCCTGCTCTTCTTCGGTTCGACCTCCTGCACTCCTTCTGGACCAGCCTCTGCCACTTGTGCCACCCTGGAACAGAGTCGGTTCTTTGGTGTGTTCTCTTCCACGTCTACCCTCCCAGCCACGCCATGCTCCTGGACCCTGCAGAATCCCGATCCTCGCCGCTACACTGTCTACATGAAAATCACCAAGCCTACTGACTCCTGCACGCCTCGCCAGATCAAGACCTTCCAGTTCGACTCCTTCATTGAGACCTCTCGCACCTACCTGGGCATGGAGAGCTTTGATGAGGTGGTCAGGCTGTGCGACGCGTCAACAACTGTCACCTACCTGGAGTCAAGCAAGCAGTTCCTGCAGATTCGCAAGGTGGCCTCAAGAAATGGTGTGGAGCTTGTGGAGGGCAACAATGATATTAGTGAGTTCAAGGCTGAGTTTCTGGTGGTGGGGAAGAGGAACCCAAGCATGCCTGCTTGCCAGATGTTGTGCCAGTGGCTGGAGAAGTGCCTGTCAAGTAGCACCCATGATTATCCCTGTGGCATCATGAACACCCCTTGCCAGTGCTGGGAGGCCCCAAAGAGGAAGCCAGGAAGCTGCTACAGGGGCGGTGTCTATGTTGAGAAATGCCTTCCCGTTCCCAAAGACAACGGACGCGATGCTGAGATCATCAGTAAGTTTTTCATGTGACTAGACTCAGAACTAAAGTAAACTTCTACAAGTGTTAAAGTCAAAGAAACGAGAGGTTATTTCAAAGGTAACAAACAAAAACAGCACGGTCTGTTGTGTTTACTGTGCTGCAGTAACATTTATTAGGACAGACTAGAGAGGAGGGATCAGACCCCACAGCTCTGCGGGCTGTCTCTAGCTTTATCCAGCATTTTAGGAGGGCGTTTCAAGAGGTGCTGAGGGTAATGACCCGTAGCTGTAGAGCAAAAGTTCTGGCAGAGGATGTGCACTGTGCTGCCACAAAGTAATGAGAATCAAATCAAACTTGTTACAGAATTTGCCAGTGCATCTCTAAGCCTAAGTGGCAATGCGTCCTGAAGCTCACACAGAGCACAGCTCTCCAGTTTGTCTTAGACAGGCTTGTTGTGCTTGATGCTTGGCGAGGAGTCTGGGATAGAGAGCACATTAGTGGGTTAGATTGGGGAGGAATCGGAAAAGGACACAAAGACCTCACAGCCAGCTGGCAACAAAAATCAATGAGCTGCACTCTAGGTTGTCATAGCAACGCAGCAGTCAGCCTCACAGACTGATCTGCCTCACTTCACTCATAGATGTTAAAAGCAAACAAACAAATTAAACATCTCTCGCCTTGAGAGCTCAGCTCCACTCACAAAAGAAAAACGTCCTTGTTCATTATCTGCACAAAAGAAGAATATTACTCACTTCCTCTTCTTGGACATGGAGTTAGAAAAAGTTTGTTAAATAATGCTTTTGTGCACAGTTTTATACCAAAGTTGATATCTCGCTTCGAATTTCATGCAGCATTGTCAGTTTCCCACCTTGCTCAATATTTCCCCTCTTCCTATTTCCCCTGCAGAGGGCTGGGCTGGTTGGGGCCGCTGGTCTGTGTGCAGCCAGGAATGTGGCGGTGGAGTCCAGGTGCGGAGCCGAGCCTGCCAGCCTGAAGATGGTGTGTGCGAGGGAACAGTCGAGGAGGGGCGTGCTTGCAACCCTCAGCCCTGCATTGGTAAGCCCACCTGTAATTAAATGGCTGAACTAGGAATGGTGCTGCAGGTGGTTTCAGTTTCATCCAATCATCATGCAATTTTCAAATTCTCTCAGGCAAAGAGCGCAACAGGAGCCAGGGTTTGAGGGCCATTGTTGGTTTGAAGAGAGACAATGCTGATGACTCCAACCTTGGAGTTGTTGCCACCCAAATAGGTGAGATAAGATGAGTTTATTATTACAGATGTTAGTATTACAGCAAAAAAAAATACAACAATTTTGAGTGCTGAAGGTATATAATAATGGTTTTTTGATCTATCTTGTGCTTATCAGATGCTAAGACAGATGAGTGGTCTGCTTGGAGTGCATGTTCAGTGTCCTGCGGGGAGGGCTTGCAGAGCCGTTCTCGTCTCTGTGCCACTTCCTCATTCACCACCCAGTGCACTGGACCCCTGCGTGAGAACCGGCCATGCAATAACACTGCTGTTTGTCCCGGTGAGTGCCTGATTCCTCCCCTCTGCTGTGAGCCCGACAAGAGGAAAAAAGTAGAGTGTGAGGGACACTTGGTCTTTTTGAAGTACACAATAGAGAGGGAGTCATTATCTCTTAATGATTTTCCTTTATTCAGCACCACTCACAAAGGAAAAGTAGATAACAAGAAGCAAATAAGCAGGGAAAGCATGTTTGAGCTTTCACATATTGAAATTTTTATTGTGAATTTTGAGCGTGTGTGTGTAGGTAGAGGTATGTGCAGAGTATTAGGTAACCTAAAACTCCCTGTTAGTACCACATGGTTGTGTGGATGATTGCCCCACCTAGTGGAGAGTTCACAGACATCATACGCCTAGATCCTGAATTTCTAAAGTAAACCATAATGTCCTTCATCACAATGACCCTTTGTGTTACATGTGTGCAGTTGATGGTGCTTGGGATGAGTGGACCCCCTGGAGCTTGTGCTCATCCACATGTGGCCGTGGTTATCGTGACCGTACCCGCACATGCAAGCAGCCCCAGAATGGTGGAGAGCCTTGCCGCGGCCCTGCAAGACAAACAAAATTCTGCAACATCGCTGTCTGCCCAGGTGAGTCATTGATTTAGATTCAGTTGCGTAGAGTATAGTATTTGATAAAGTATAGTATAGATAAAGTCATTTATATGTATATGTATGTGATATTACTTAAATATCTACACATTCAGTTTTATTCTTTTTACAGTAATACTCCCAGGTAACTGGAGCTATGATGCTTAAGCTCTCTTGTAACTGATTCATTTCGTAGAGATGATTAAGACCCTTAATGGCATTACCATCATTACAAACAGCAGCTGCAGCGGCAGGTTGAAACTGCATCTGATTCATCAGAATAAAAGTCTCTATGGGTATTAGTCAGGGACTTTATAACAGCCTGATTGTGACTCACACAGTCCTCATGGTCACTCAGCCTTTGACAACTTTAGATTTCTTTCATTCTGCCACCTACCCATGTGCTGTAAAGAAAAAGTCACAGCTGCACTTTTTTTCATTTTTTTGCCAATTTCCTCTCTAAAGGTTTTTATGGTCATCTTTTACATTTGCATAGTTACAATTAAAGTGGTTTCTTAATCTTAAGTCACTTATTGCAACTGTTTTTTAAACCATCAGCAGATGGTTGTGTGTACCCCAAGTAAATTACTCTTAATGTCTAACTGAGAGGCTAGGGAAAGTCATCTTTGAAGGATGATTATGTATTGAATTTAAAATTGAAAGGCTCAGGAAATCAAGTCAGCCTTTAATGACCACTTTGGCATAAGAAAATATTATGTTCACCCAAGTGTTTTTCTTTTTTACACCTAGAGTGTACACTTCATTATAGCTTCTCTTTTTTTAAACCAGTTTACCAGGTAGGGTTTGATACCATTTGCAATTTAATTATGTTTATATTTCAATTTATTTTAATCCAGTCAGTTCTCCTTCTCATATATTTTTAGTTCAAGTTAAAAAAAATAGCGTTTCATACTAACAAAGTAACAATTATGAGACTAATGTGACTTTTTTAAGAGGAAAATTACCCTCTCAGCTAAATCAAACCCACCATTATATGACTGCATGCAGCTTTTGACCTCTGATTTCCTGTTTCACCTCAACTCAGACTAAGTAGGCCACGTGAAATGTTAATAGCATCAGTGAGTTTGCCACGAAGCCTGTGGCCTCTGCCTCATTCTTCCACTGACTGTAATTCTGATGTTCCTCTGCTTCTCTCTAGTGGACGGATCCTGGAATGAGTGGTCAGCGTGGAGTCCATGCTCTGCCTCTTGCTCCAATGGAACCATGCAGAGGACGAGAGAGTGCAACGGGCCATCTTATGGGGGCTCAGAGTGCCACGGTGGCTGGAAAGAGACGGCCAACTGCTTCCTGAAAGAATGCCCTGGTAAAACCATCATTTGAAAAGAAAAAACAAATCAAGATTAGCTTTCCAGATGTAGAAATTATTCAGAGCAAGTCCCAGTGTAGAGATTGTGGTGTTAAATGTTCTCTTTCTGCAGTTGATGGACGCTGGCATGCATGGAGCTCTTGGGGCACCTGCAGCAAGACTTGCGGTGGAGGCGTGCAGCAGAGACAGAGAGTGTGTGAAGGGCCTTTCTTTGGGGGCGAACCATGTCCTGGTGAAATGGGAGAGCAGAGGCGCTGCAGTGAGAAGAGATGCCCTGGTAAATTTCTCACACATATTAAAGTCACAGTACAATACAGTACAAAAGCAAAAGGATAACGTATTATCTCTGATTCTCTGAAACTCTTTAGAGCCCCATGAAATCTGCCCTGAGCAAAACACTGGAGATGTCGTTTGGAAGAAAACCCCTGCTGGAGACATGGCTGCCATTGCCTGCCCTGCCGATGCCTCAGGTACAGTGATGGTCTGGATGGTGATGTTGGATGTGGATTGTATGTTTGTCTTGGCTCTTTAAACTGTTTGTCAACCCTACATTTCCAAAAACAAATATCTACTTTTTCTTATCAACAGGTCTGATTCTGCGTCGCTGCACTCTTGACGCTGTAGGGCTCGCCTCCTGGGAGAACCCAACTCACGTCCAGTGTGTCTCTAAGAACTACGAGAACATTCAGACTCTGGTAAGCCCTGGACAAATAGTTAAAATGTTATGTTCCTACCTCATGTGCAGTCAAAGTTCAGATTAACCTTTGGTCTCTGTGTCTGTAGTCAAGGGACTACATCACCAAAGCTCAGACGGGACAAAGTGTGGATGGCATTGCTGAAGTGATTTCACGCCTGAGATTCTCCTCTGATGAAGGAGCCAAGTACAGTGGTGACCTCTTGGCCGTCATGGAGATCCTGAAGAACACCACTGACCTATACAAGGGGACCAGGCTGAGACTGAGCAACGCTGATGTTGAGGTAAGCTCAGAAAGGACTGGTTCAATGCTTGAAAATAAGTATGCATATATTTAGAAGCAATATAATGCAACACATCTCTGAACCAAAAATAACATCTAATCAAACTGGATTTAGTATCATCTCACACCTCTGCCTCTATTTAATGATCTGCAGAACTATGTCCAGACCATCAGCAACTTGCTGAAGGAGGAACATCGTGACAAATGGGAGGAGGCACAGCTGGTAAGTGATAAGAGGGTGTACGTGCAAGGGTGAATAGGAGCAGGGGGGGGGAAATAAGTCTGATATGTTGAGGTCTTGTATGAGGAATGGGTGTGAAAAGTACAAAGAGAGAGAGCTGCAAAGAAGTGTATAACACGTTTCAAAATGGGGTGGGGAGAAGATGACAAATGAACTTTCACTCATTAACACTCCATGCTGAAACAGGAGGAACTCAAATTAGACAAGTACAAGATAAAACTATTAAATTAGATGTGTGGAATTTAAAGTATTGTCACTTCCTTATTTGTCTAGGCCTTTTAATCCTACAACAATCTCAACTGAACTTTGTTCGGTCTGACCACCTGTGGAAATATTTTTTTTACCACATTCTGACACAGTCTCCATGTTCCTGCTAAAGATATGACCCAGAACTTTACTGTGGAGATTAAACACATATTTGTGCACAAGCTGAAAGTAGGAGTGTGAATTACCAAGGCCACCACATCACTAAATCAGGAAAAATCACCACTCTCACTTTGGCAATCTGTGAGTTTCCATGCCATCCTACATACTGATGGCTCTTCTGAGTAGACACTGACAGCATATCGCATGCAAGTGCACACCTTGCACCCACATTGCTGCAGTTCTGCGTCAGACACACGCAAGTCAGGCAGCCCTCCCTTTGGCTGAAGAGGAGAGAGGACAAAAAAAAAAAAAAGACCAAGTATGAATCAACAGTCTGCCCATTTATGGCCATAAGGAAGTTCTGTGTTGCATAGCAGCCAGAAGTCCTCTTTTTCTTCTTTTTTTTTTCCATCCCACTGCTTTGTGCTCTGAAAGAACAAGTACTAACTGGAATTCTGCAAGAATAGACTACCTATAAATGAAGCATGTGATCAGCATACACTAGACTTACTTTTATAGATAAAATTAAACCAGTTGAGTTTATTGTACATAGTGAAATTAGGTGCATGCTCCCCTGTCCACATTTCTGACTCTCATCCATCTCCACCTTCTTTTCTAATGCAGATGGGTGCCAGCATCAAGGAGTTCCTCCGTCTTGTGGAGGACTTTGTGAACATGATTGGTATGCAAATGAGCGGCTTTCAGGACATTTATGAAGTCACCGAAAATTTAGGTGAGCCCTGATCTCTGTTCTTGTCTAGTCATAAAGATTTCCAACGAGTCAATCAATCTTAATCAGAGTTCATGTGAGCTGCAGCAAAATGCACCAGTTATCATTCTGACAGACTGTCAAATCCATCAGCTGTACCATTTTGTTGTCTCTAAGATGTTGGAGTATATTTGGCATAACTGATACGCAAGATGACTTTGACAGAAATGTATACATCTGTCAAATATGGGAAGAGCAACTGAGTATGAAATGTAAACTTCACACATGGAAGCGCTTGTGACTTATATGGCTGTTCTGGCTCAGTGAAGGTGACATTCTCACAGGGTTTAGTAGGAAATTAGTTCAGATACAAAAGACATGAATTCAGAAGTCCTTCGTACTATTTCAGACAGAAAATCCTACTTTTGAAACACGCTTTTTAAAAACGGCATTAGAGTAAAAGCCCTCTGGCTGATTTTTCTTAACAAAAGTTTCCTTCTGTCCACTTTTGTACCTCTCAGTTCTCAGCATCCACAAGCGCCCTACAACCACAAGCTCCAACTTCACCTTCCCCGTGAAGGGCTGGAGGGGCATGCTGGACTGGGTCAGGACGTCCGAGGAGAAAATCACAGTGTCCCGTGACGCTCTGTCTATTAAACAGTCTGGTAAGATTGATTCAATTTGGCATGTCTGTCATAAAGGTGAACCAATGAGTAGTGTTGTGAAGTTGAATCTGAGTGGGTAATTTTGTTTTTCAGATGGCAATGATGCTTTTGTGACTGGCATTGTCCTCTACAGAAACCTTGCTTCAATTATGTCCTTCCAGAGGTAATACAATTTCTAGGCTTTTATAGGGATGAGACTGGCCTTTCATGCAATATATTTTGTAGCCACAAGATGGCAGCATTTCTTTCAAAACGTATTATTTCTATGTTCGTGTATTTTCTCGTTGTGATCTTATCTTTACTTTGTGACTGTACATATGCCTCAGACTGTGCACTGACATTGTAATGTCCTCTTTGTCCACAGTAACACCACAATACTCAACTCCAAGGTGGTGACAGTAATCGTCAAGCCTACTCCAGCTCTCCTGACATCTCCCGTTGAGATTGAGTTCCCCCATCTCCATAATGTGAGTCCCTAATGATTAAACAAACAAATGCTGCCTTCCAAAAAAAAAAAAAAAAATCAGCACCCCTCTGGGTGTTTGCACACCACAGCGCACAGAGCCTGACATTTTACTGGCATTTGCTGTGACACTGGGACTTTTACATATACTTTTGGCAGCTACAACTCAGGCAAAGATCACAACATAACCAAATGGTCACTTGATGATGCTAATGATGAGGATGACGGTGATGATGATGCAAATTCATGCACGATAATTAGTGTCTGCCGCTCATAAGAAGCCATTTTTAGTTCTGTGCTTGCATAATGGGGGAGGGCAGTGAGAAATGTGGGCAGGTGACTGCCAGAAAGTTGTTGCATCTCACACATTTGTAGTAAGGTGTCCCAGCCTACACACTTCCCTTTTTCTGCAGAAATTCCTCACACTATCTTCTCCATCTGTCTCCTCTTTGCAGGGCACCATAAATGAGACATGCCTTTCATGGGACGAGAGCGAATCGTAAGTGTTATCTGTCGTTGTGTCTCCTCTTGGATGTTCATCTCACTGTTACTCCAGTACTCATATCATGTTTCTTTTTTTTCCTGTATGGCCTTGTCAGTTTATCTGGGGGCTGTTTTGTCTATTATCTCATCATTTGTTGGGCCTTTCAGTCATGCATCTGCCACTCCATATGAACATTCAACCCTTTAAAGCCTCATACTCTCCAGAGAGACACCAATCATTTTTCATGTCACTCATTTATGACAAGGGTGATAAATGAAAACTGCATCACCAGAAGCCATGTGAAACTGTCTGACATACTAACAGCTCAGAAAGGTTAACCATAATGCTTCAAACTGCCTCTTTTTGTTTAATACTTCATTTGAAGTTGAGAGAATCTAGATTAACTAGATTCTTACGAGGGCTGTGTAGAGATTTGGCCTGACTCAGTCATACCCAGGTTCTACAATCACTGTAAAACACACAATATGCATTTAAAATAGATTTGTAAACCTGCTCAGCACGAATAAGAAAAGAAATCCACCTGCATGCACCCACCACACCTTTCCACATAACTGCAAGCAGAAGCAAGACTAAAATGAGAGAGAAAATGTAATTAAGTCATATAGTTTCAGAGGGAGGGGGATGTGCCTCTAGTCAAATTAGATTCATTTTTGACAGGATGTGATTAATGGCAGGATAGGCATAGTGGCAACGGCAGAAGAAAGAGCTGCGGCTGACGGTAGATTTCGGGGTCAGTGTTTACTTGCTGAGTTGCACACGTTTGAGCGCACTGCGATCACAGGAAGTGGTCCATTAACTTGTTCACCACTGGACTATGTCTAGGTGGTTGCAAAGAAAAAAAAAATTATCTTCAGATTTTTGTGCCAACAAGAGTCACAAATGCACATGCAACATCACACATTGCACTGTGCAGCC
>JAOWBL010000003.1:2498537-2514984 GCA_028564865.1 Zenarchopterus dispar
GCCGTTCCAATAAACTGTCGTGATAATTTTGCCTCATGGTTGTCCTGCTGTGACACTGTGAACCAAGCTGGAGATGATGACAATGATGCCCTCTCGTATTCATAAGTCAGTCAGAGCCCCGAGGGCACTCTGCTGGTAGCATCTGCTACTCAACACACAATTACTGAAATGTAGATTTTCTGAAAATGCAGTTATCACAGTTTATTCTGTCTTGATGTCCTCAGCCTTCTGTTTCACAAGGGAACACATTGTCCTTTATCCCCAATAAACTGGGCTTGCTTTAATATTTTATGAGGACAAAATGATACAGAATATGCCTATGATGATGACTTTTATGTCAATCTATCATTATTAATCGTGGCATAGATGTCTATCCATTGCACAGATATAAAAGTCCAGAATCGAAAGGAAACATTAGATGCAATATAAGCATTTAAAGTTGGCTATTTTTGTTTTCTCAAACAAGACATTAATTCAGAAATAATGCTTGTACTTTATAATAAACTGGCCTATTTATCCCATCATACATTTATCAAGCTTTCCATACAGACTCATTCACGTGACAGCTCTTTCTGATCCCCCCTCTCCTAACTCGTCTCTGCCTCTCCTTCTCTGTGCAGTTCCTCTCTGCTCGGGTCTTGGTCTGCTCGGAGCTGCAGAGCGGTCCCCGTTCATTCATTCAGAACTAAATGCGTGTGTGACAGCCTCTCCACCTTCGCCATTTTAGCGCGCGTCAACTTCGACTCGGTAAGTCACCTGTCTGATCTTAATATGGGTGGGGGTTTTTTTTTCCTCCTCCAGCTGGTATGCACTTTAAATGTCTCCTGCAGCGTGCGTGTGAATGCGGTGCAGTGTGAACGCGTAATGGACTTGTTGTTGTCGAGCGGTTTTGCCGTGGCGCTGCCTGCAAGCGCTTCTTTGTCTCCGAGCAGGTGCCGCTGATCTTGGGGGGGGGCAAAAATCGGAACATTTTGATTAAAATTAGAAATCGATTGTTCCCTTTTAAAACGCTGTGAATCCCCGATTGGTGTGCGTTGCGGATTTCTGTTAATTACATGCAGAATAGCTTCCTGTCGTCTACATGAATGAAAAACTATATGCATTCTATCACAGGATTAGGAAATTGATTTTAAGTCGTAAAGAAATTAATGGTCGTGATTACCGAAATGTTAATTAAACCGCTGGGGGTGGGGGGATTGTCCTCTACTTTTATCTTGGTAAGTATGTAATTTCCGACGATGCGTATTTTCAGCCAGACTGTGCAGAGTTATAGTGCAGGGGATTTGCATTCCTTGTGCATTGATTACCAAAATCCATCATTATGCATGGCTCTGTTTCATGCGCAAAAACAATGTGTAATTTTCCCCTATAGACTGTGCAGCTTCCAAGGCTGCTCACTGCCCAGTTGCCTTGGTAACGGCTTCTGCAGCGCAAACTCGGCCTGTGTGCTTTTTAATAACTGGGATGCTGGAGGGAGAAAAACACTCTCCTCTCATTTCTGCACACCCCCTCTTCAGGATGGAGGAAATGGCCTGTTTATCTCTTCTGAAACGTGATCAACAGATGCCTAATACTTGTGAAGATTTTTTTTTTTTTTTAATGGGCATCTTTTTATATGAATTTCATTGTCTTATTCGGTGTACCAAAACAGCGTAGGAATTTGGACTTCACTGTTTTGCAGATTGCTGCTAAACCAAATGAGTCCTTTCATCAGTTTTCCATAGAACCTGTTGTTTACGTCCCAGATTTGATTATTTTTTTTAAGACTACACATACCCCCTCCTCTCAACCTGCTTCCACAATAAAAAGGCAGCTGAGACAATCATTTCGTCTGCCAATAGCTCTGAATTCTCGATTACATATACCCACTCCTCCTCCTCCTTCCTCTTCGACCACAGCAGCAAGATTGAAAATGCCAACAAGGAAGACCAATGAGAGACAGACGTCTGGTCATGCACTGATGGTTCCTCCCCTCTCCTCCCACCCACCTCTCTATCCATCCTTTGATGTGTTTTCTGGACATTTTCAATAACATCTTCTTGCAAACTACATGCGGATCACCAGAGAATGACGGAAATGGCGAGGAGTGAGAAGATGTGAAGCAAGAGAGAAAAGAAAAAAGAACAGAGATGCTGCAGTGTTGTAGCTCTCATTCATCGTACTTTCATGTGTTAGAAATGTAATGGTCCCCCAAGAGAAGCCAACATACTTAGGCTAGAACAGCAGATGCCCTTGACTACTGTTAATGTTGCATTTTTTTTAGAAAAAGCAAAAATCAGGCTCTTTGCACATTTTTTCTTCACTTATCAGCTGTGGGTTTGTTCAGAGTGGGAGCATGCGATTTTAGTCAAGGACAAGAAGAAGACATGCTTTTATTTGGGTCAAACTAGCCGTCTGAATGTCAGTTAGAGGCCGGTGGAGCAAGATTCGACCCAGATACAAAGCTTGAGAGGAGAGGGAAGAGGACATGCAACCGTGTTATACCCCAGATTTGCCAAAAACTGCAGCAAAAAGACAACTTGCCAGTCTTCTATCTGCCATCTGTTTCAGGGCACTTCTGATGTGGCTTTCGAAACAAATTTGCTACACTAAATTAGACTTTGGCTGCCACGGGCTTGACTTCGCCATCTGTCTTTTAATATTAGAGACGGCTACACACATCGAGATCAAGAACGATTCTTCAAGGCTGCTTAAATGCAGAGACAATATCATACTCAAATTCCGATAATGTAAAAGAGAACCACCTTCATAAATCAAATGAAAGACAAAGCAGTGTATATTTGTTTCCTGGCTACCAGAGCTAATTTGATGCCTTTGGATTTTTTTTCCCTTTGTCACCCACCTTTAGGAGACACTTAAGTGGTTCTCCATCTTTCGCCACCTTAATGCAATATTATGAATATGATAACACCAGGAGAGCCCAAACAACTGTCATACATCTCCCTCTTTTTTAATCATGTCTTGATCAGAGGTGTTACATTAACGCCGAGCCTTATTAAAGCCATGAAAGTAGGAGTGAGACAGCCAAGGATTATAAAATTGGTGAAACCAGAAATTAAATCCTGTGGATGTGTAGGTGTGTGAGCCAAGCACTGAGGACCCTGTGAAACCTCAAGGAGCCGAGATTTGTCTGTACAGAAGTGACCCACTGGCCCTCTGTGTGAATGAGCAACAGGGAAGACAGGCAATAAAACAACCCCTCCTCTATTTAATCTGCCAGAAGTTTAGTGCCATGGCTGTTTGGGACATGGGATGGTCACCTCTGGCAGCAGCGACCGTTGAGATGCTGTGAGAGATCAGGAAGGCAGGTGGTGGCAGATTAATGCACAGGTGATAATGGTCCACCTGTTCCTCCCTCCAGGGATTAGCAAGGAGCTGCTGATTAGCACAAATGAAGCAAAATGGGGGAGAAAAAAATGCCTGAAGGGGAGGAAAAAAAAGTAGCACAATATGGCTGGGAGTAATTAGAGCCTCAGTGTAGCAGCTCAAATAAATTAATATCGTAGTGTATCCTTCTCACCTCATTTTGTTGACTCAAAAGCTCAGTGGAGAAACGCAGTGACCCGGGCTGATTGTTAGTTTGTGCTTCCATCTTTTTGACACATTCACCTTGGCGTCACCTTGCCTGAGCAGTGGCCTAATTGTGCCATTCGGTTGTTTGCCTTCAGGGAGCCGTCTGCTATTCCAGATAGCGCACACATCCAGAGGCTTCCTATTCTTTGTGTTGTGTGTGTGAGCTTGTGTGAGTCGTTTTGCTGGTTTGCCCTCTGCATGATTGCATATGTGGGTTTGGAATTTTATCTAAGAGGCTTTTTTTTTTTTTTTTTTTGCCTTGTCTTTCCTCTGTAGATCATGGACAAGGCACTGCTCCCATCCGTGACTCTCATTGTTGGCTGCGGGGTCTCTTCTCTCACCCTGCTGCTCCTCATCATCATCTATGTCTCCGTGTGGAAGTAAGTACCCCTACGAGCAAAGTCCAGCTATGTCAGCCTCTGATATTGTACAGTGTGCGTGGTCTTTCCTTTCTCCTTCACACTCACCCCTAAACTCCTCTTCCTTCCCAAATCCTTTAGGTACATTCGCTCAGAGCGCTCCGTTATCCTCATCAACTTCTGCCTCTCCATTATATGCTCAAACGCCCTCATTCTCGTCGGACAAACTCAGGCTCGTAACAAGGTATGTTACTCCTCCAGCCCACATTGACCTCCATTTCACTAAAATCCTAGCAGTGCTGCTGATATCTCACTGATCATCTTACCTTTCTCCCTCCATCTTGAATCTTGCAGGTGGTGTGCACTCTTGTAGCTGCCTTTCTCCACTTCTTCTTCCTCTCCTCTTTCTGCTGGGTGCTGACAGAAGCTTGGCAGTCCTACATGGCTGTCACTGGTCGTCTGCGCAACCGCATCATTCGCAAGCGCTTCTTGTGCTTGGGCTGGGGTAAGAAGACGCTTCTTTGTCTTTGTTTTTCACTTTTGAAGACGGGTTTTCTTGATAACTTTCTGTCCTGTACAGGCTTTAATTGCGATGGGAAATTCTCTCTCTTACAGGGCTGCCTGCATTGGTCGTAGCTGTGTCTGTAGGTTTCACAAAGGCTAAGGGATACGGAACCGTCAACTAGTAAGTCCAATCTTAGCCTTTCAGTTTTTGTCTTGTCCTTTCAGTCCGCATTTAGTCTGCAAAACAATTTGCTTGACTGGAGTATTAATGTTATTTTTTTGACTTCTCCTCTAGCTGCTGGCTGTCTCTTGAGGGCGGGCTCCTTTACTCCTTTGTTGGCCCTGCTGCAGCTGTTGTTTTGGTTCGTATTATGACTTTGGTGCCCCAATCCATCAGAGTGCATGGCATGCTTATAAATGCATAAGCCATCATTACATATTCTCACCCATATTTTTTTTCCCAATAGGTGAATATGGTCATTGGTATTCTAGTCTTCAACAAACTCGTATCCAAGGACGGCATCACCGATGTGAAACTGAAGGAGAGAGCTGGGTAGGTGTCATTGATTTTTCCTCCATTGTGTTTATTGCCCTCATTTGTGCAGTTACAGGCTTATTGACAATGGGCTTTGATATCAAGCCTCACAATCACACAACAGGAGTTTAGACGAATCTGCTCTTGTCTCGCCCTGCAGAGCATCGCTTTGGAGCTCCTGTGTGGTTTTGCCCCTCCTGGCCCTCACCTGGATGTCTGCTGTGCTGGCCATCACAGACCGCCGCTCCGCCCTCTTTCAGATCCTCTTTGCCGTGTTTGACTCTCTGGAGGGATTCATCATTGTCATGGTTCACTGCATCCTGCGAAGAGAGGTGAGGAAAAACATTTTGATAGAATGAGTGAAAAGGAATTGGAGAGAGTGTTTTCTGTCTGGTTATTGGAGCAAAAACATTTCCTGAATTTATTCTGTCCATTCCTCAGGTTCAAGAGGCTGTGAAGTGCAGAGTAGTTGACCGCAAGGACGATGGAAACGGAGACTCTGGCAGTTCCCTTCATGGCCAGTCCCAGCTAATGGTAAAGCTCTTGTCTTATTGTTTTTTTAAAATGTCTAGAGTGCTTCTTACATTTTCTCCTAAAAGAATATATGCATGCATTAAGTACTGAATAAGTGTTTTTCTTTTTTTCTCTTCTTATCAGCAGTCTGATAATGAAAAGGATGGAGACTCAAGCAGACAAGGTGAGCATCTTTTACACAAGCTTTTTCCTGTTGTGCTTATTTGCTTTCGCATTTCAGTTCCTGTGAAAACACTTAGGACATGTTATTTTCCATAAAGGATACATTTTTTTCTGGATGTGAAAAGGCTCTAACACTACATTACAATATTTTTCAAAGGAATGAAGAGCTCCTCTGAAGAGAAGATGGCTCCTCCTCAGCTCCCTCTTCCCATGGGCTCCAACTTCCACACCCTGCCATCAAAGAGTAGTCACATGCAGGCAGTTCCTGAGTACTCCAGCCACACCCTTACCCTGAAGAGAGAGAAAAGCAGACTGGCCGGAGGGGTAGACCCATCTAGCGGGAAGCCCGTGTACGTATGCGAGGGGGAGCTCTTCAAGCAGCTAGACGCAGATCTCGCACGGGCTCAGGCCGAGGGCAGCATGTCAGACGGCAGCGGCTACGTTCTCATGCCGAACACTACTTCCACCCTGAGGTCCAAGCCCAAAGATGACCCGACAAAATACAACATCAGCGTGGAGCAGCTGCCACAGGCCAGACTCATGCATCTCGGCGGTCCCTTCGCTGAGCCCCAGGCCGCTTTTGGGATGAAGTCGGTCCCTTCTGACCAGGTCAGCGTCTCCTTTTCAGAGAGAGACTCACCCATCCAGAACATCCACAACATGTCCAGCGAGTCTCACATCACCCACAGCAGCTTGGAGAACACCTTTGAGTCCATGAACTCCATGATGTCCAAGAGTGAGACCATCTCCACATTGTCCATGAGCTCCTTGGAGGTAGGAGGACATGAATTGTTTGCCTCAAGCATTCTTGCACATTGTTTCTGGCACTTATCTAAAACTAAACCACCTTGCTTTGTTTCCTTTCTTTCATAACAGCGACAGAAATCCCGCTACGCTGAGTTGGATTTCGAGGTGACTATTGCTACATTACTGTCTATGAAAGCATTTTAAATGATCTGTCATGTCTGCAATATGCTCCACAGCAAGCATTAACTTTCAACATGTTTTTCTTTTCCACTAAAGAAAATAATGCACACTAAGAAACGCCACCAGAACATGTTCCAGGACCTTAACAGGAAGCTACATCACGCTGAGAAAGACAGAGAGTCCCCTGCTTCTGACAGCAAGGTAACACTTGTCTTACAATTGTCACCCATTTCCATTGACATTCATTTTCAGGGGATACAAAGGAAAAATGAATACAGAGGCTACACTTTTTTTTAAAGAAAGCTTATATGGCATTAAAATGACCTTAAACAATGTGCAACATAGTGTATTGAACTATGATTGTTGGTCACCTGAGGTCATTGGAATAAGGATGTATTTTCTTCCTTCTTACAGTCTGTAAGATGGAGTGTGTCTTCAGGAGGAAGTGACAAAACGAACCACAGCGTGAGTGTTTATATACAACCTCACTATGTCAAAATGTATGCCTCATAGATGAGACACACCATCAGATCAGATTATCAGTGCATGTGCCTCCAAGGAAGAGTATTTTACCCAAATGACAGAATGGATCTCATTAGAAAATCACCTCTGATGAAGCTCATTTCATTTTGATTAAATCAGGAATTGCTCAGGGCAGATGAGTGGCACCATTGCTAAATTGGCTTCTCTTTCTGTTTCAACAGGACAAACAGCAGCCCCCTATGGAGAGGTCCTGGGAGGGAGTCCGGGGAATACCACAGTCACCCCCTGCATGGGTGCGGAAAGACCTGGAGCCCCTAGCTGCCTCGCCTCTGGAGCTGCACTCTGTAGAGTGGGAAAAGAGCAACACCACCATCCCCCTGGTGGGGCAGGACATTATCGACCTGCAAACAGAGGTCTGAGGAGAAGGAAGGGGGCCTAGCAAAGCCACCTAATTTCACCTCGGTCACCTTTTTGGTTTGAGAATAGGATCCTATACGGATAGAGTAGAGGAAGCCAACAAAGGGAGGAAGTAAGAAAGTAGGTCCCAGAATCAATGTCTTCAAAGAGAGAAGGAAGTGATGGAGGAGGGGAGTTGATACCGACGGGCTGTTTTAATGTAGCTTCTCTGTGTGGACTCGTATCAGAGTGCTCTGAAGGTCAAATGGCGTTGGTGAAGTGAGCAGTGGTGTCCATGGACCAGGATTGTCTGTGGTTCCATTCCCGCTTCACTGGGAGTTTTTTGAACCCTGCAGTCTGGGTTTTCAGAAGAAGTGGTCTACATGGCAGTGCTTCTTTTTTCCTTCAACTTAACTTTGAAGAAAAATCAAAATAACATTGAAACGGTGTGTCCTCCCTGCTTCTTGGGGGGAGGATACGGCCGGAACTCTTGGCTGCTCTTACGCAGCATCGATACCTTCCAACGCAAGTCAAGGCAAGAGAGCATAAGGGACCATTTTCATACTTCAATACTGTTCACTTTGATCGATGGGCACACACATTTTTGTTTTTGTGCGGTGAGTTAACTCTATGATTTTTGTTATTTTGTTTTATTTTGTCAGCTTGTGTGCGTTTCTTTTGTTTTACACCTGGAACAGCTACTCCAGATCCAAAAATGTGACTCTCTAATGAGAATATAAATCATGACCTGGAGGGCGAGCTTCGTCATACTGATAGTGCTTCTCACTGTTGTTTATCACCTTGGTATTTATTATTCCAGTGATTATTACAGGTGTTAAGATTAACAATCTACTTAACATTATTAAGTGTATATGCTATATTTTGATTTTCTTTTTTTTTTCTTTCTTTACTGTCATGACTGTCAGGCACAGCATTTATTGTTTTTGTACTGTGGTCTACAACACAATTCTCCAAAAACAAAAGGATTCAATGCATCCTTAATGTGTTGTGAGCCCATATGGACTGCATCGGGAAAAACATACTGAGTGGTGATAGAGGTGGTGATTAGTCAATCAGCATTTCCTGGTTTCTTCAGTATCCGCGCTTTGATGCCAAAACACCAGCACCAGGACGAACACAGACTCTTGCACAGGGAGAGCAGTGCACTCTGGCAAAAAAAAAAAAGCTGGATGAAAATGCGAGGAGGAAGGGACAGACCGCCTCCTCTCTCAGCTGGAATAAGATGCAGGCTCTTCCGTGTTGCACATGTGGATTCGAGGGGCCTTTCATCATCGCCCATTTGTTTCTCAGCCTTGCAGGACTCTTGGACAGAACAGAGGCTCCTGGCACTGATTTGACTTTCAGTGCAGCAACAGGTCCTCAAGACTTCAACACATTTGTGTTTTCAGCCATCAGTGTGAAATAGTGCAATATGATGGGTGCTTGATGCTCAAGCAAGACTGATAATTATTTTTTTCTTACTGATGTTTCAAAAAAAATTTTATACCATCTTCCTCACATTTGCAGAGCATATAGATGCTTTCTGAGAATATTGTATAACAAATCTGTATTAGTAATTCAAAGAATTTATTCACTAGAGATTTGTTTGCACAAGACTCCATATTTGGAGCTCTCTGTGACAGCTAGATAATTGTACTTCTGTAGAGCGAACATGACATAGAATGAATGATAGCCTATGATTATTTCTTTATTGTGCTTCAGGATATTTGTTATTACTCTCAGCTGTTTAGCGATGGGTAATAGAACCTCTTGTCTTCTGTAACGGTGTGTTACTGTAACTCAGCAGGATGTAATACCAGCCAGTTTCCCTGTCCCTTCAGATTTCTCTGCCCCCACAACCCTGCTCATACCTCGAGTTACTCGTATTGAGAACCCATTTGTATTTTCCTGTCAAAACATTGTTTTTTATGTTATGTTTTACCTGTAAATGTACAGTTTTCACAGCACAAAATGAATGTGACTTATTTCTAATAAAATACATCTCTATAACTTAATTTCAGCTTGGTTTTCTTTTTGAATAGCATTCAAGAATTCTTGCAATTAGCAGATTTAAATCAAGTGAGCAAACAACCCTCGCCTCCTGTTTGGCACTTTGACAGTAATTTCCTAAACCTTGGAAGAAGAAAAGAAGTGTTATCTAAAGATAATTCAAAATAGATGAGAAAGCGTCTAACACTGCAACAAGAAACAAGATTTTGAACTCCTGCCACATTAAAGCCTCTGGCAAACTTTCCATCTCTAAATATAGATGTGATTTGCAGGTACAGTACATTAAACACCAGTCTTTTAAGATGATTAAAGTGTAGTTGTCATCTGTTCTATTTCCATACTTCTCATGGAGGAAAACATCAAGAGTTATATATATATATATATATATATATATATATATATATATTTGGGAACTTGAATAGTAAGAAAACAAGTTTGACAGGGGCAAGGATGATATTTAAAAATAGGAAATGCTTAACAGCTTAAATTTAGCCTTGACTTCTTTGTCTTCAATGTTGCCTCAATGCTTTCCCTCTCTTCCATAATCAGTTCTCTTTCTTTTTCAGTTTAAGCTGTGCACCATAATTTTGCTGCAAGGCATTGGGAAAAGGAGATTTACATCATCCATTTCTATAAGGTTGCTCATTTTGCGGGGTCACCTGGAGAGCAAAACTACATCTGAGTAAATGGGCCTTTACTGGAGGTGCCATTTTCACTGAATTTTAATATTTGCTACTGCATTGCAATGTATGTCTGAATAATCTGCTTTTTGCTTCCCAGAAAATGACGTGCTAATACATTTTCCGCCTGAAGTCATCAGTATGAATATCAGAACAGTCTGTTAATGATGCTGATTCATGGAGCTTAATGTTTGAAGATATTTTTGCAGCTTCTGTGCAATGTGACCCCTCAGTTGCTTTTTTTTCATATCATGAACTGCATATTGTCATAAACAATGAAGAAGAGGGCAATCTGGCTTTAAAAAGTCAGCATAAAGGTATCTTTTCTCATGCTACGTGATGGACTGGTAACTTATCCTGGGTGTATTTTATCTACAGGCCAGTGAAAGCTTTTATAAGATTTATATTTGCTTCTAACCCTGTTATATAGTCCTAGATTATATTATCATTATAAAAGTGTTATTACAAGCACATACCAGTGATACACTTACTAAAACCACATGAACATATAACAACTCAAGGTAGAAAATTACACCTTTCCTTACTTTGCTTGAGGATACAAATACTGTCAACCGATCAGATGAATCCACTCTAATCCCAAAGTCACAGTAATTATAAACCAATGCAGACATCTGTTTGTGTGAACATCTTTGTGTATGTCAAAGAACGATTCCTAAAGCAAATAACACCCTAAATCAGTCAACAAAACCCACACCCCATCGTTCAAGATACTACACAATTTCTTTCTCTCATTTCTAACCCCTGCTGACTGTGAAATCCTGTCTCAATTAGCACCTCGCTGACGAAAGATTAAATCTGTCTCTTAATAGAGAGCTGTTGTTATAGAAACAGCAGATACTAATCCTCAAGATAGCAGAAGAGCTTTTGAAAACAACCAAAGAGAAGGGAAAGAGTTTTTTTTTTTTATCAAGACAGTGATGTCTTCTTAATAGGAGAAGTATATGAATTATAAGAATTCATTACGAATATTTATGCCATTTATATTTAAAATTACAAACTATGAAGCACTTGAAAGCGCAACAATATGTTGTTAATGCTTCTACAACATATTAAGATTGGGAAATTAACAAAGTGACAACGCTGAAAGATATTATTATTTATTACTGATTATTTTAATTTGAATAAATAACCAAAAACACTGGCAACTTGCCTATGTGCACCTATTCATTTCACCCAAAGACAGCTGGGATTTGCTCCAGCAGAACCACAAGAACCTGAACAGAAAGAAGTAGACATAGATGACTGCTGGATGAATGATGAAAATCCTACAATTTAATTTTTTTCCCGACAGTTCCTCTTTGAATTTTGAGCTCTGCTCAGACCATACACTATCATAACATATTGCAAAGATTGATTTTAAAAGCTGAGGAAACTTGTGAAAGCAAAGGATGGCTTTGAATGTCTTTGCAGGGAGCCATAAATGATGCCACTGCTGGCATGTTGGCATTGTTGCAACATTGTGAAGTGACATAATGAAAGAATGTGGCTATTAAGTAAGTCATTCCACAGTTGAACTCTTGATGGAAGGATTAACAAGACAATTAATGTTCCTCCGGTCTGTCAACAAACCATGCAGCAAGGCAGTTAAGTACCACCTGCTCATTCACTTCATGTCTGCATTATTGTGTAATTTCATGGTGTTTACATGCAGGTGTGGCAATTATAAAACCAGCTTCCTCAACAAAGAATCCAGAGTTTTCATTTCATATTAAAGATCTTAGAGTCTACTGTGCCTTTATTTTGCAGATGTGAAAAATGGTTTGTGAAGGGCTCAGAAAATGCATGTTGGCCTATATAATGATATGCATCAGTTCAGTTGAATTCAATCCAGTAGTTCTTGTGCAGATGGTCCAGGTCCCGACCTCTGGCCCTCTCCTGCCTCTCTGTCTCCATTTCCTGTCTTTATAATTTCAGTAAAGGCAGACTTGAAAGAAAAATCAAACACAAGGTTAATATAGTAATAACGACAGCTACATATATGAAAACGAAAGAATACATAGTAAGGAAAGAACCTGGTGCTTCAAGGAAAAGTCCCCAAGAAACCTGAGGCAGAAGAAGCATAACTATAGGGGTAGCTCAGGGTGACAAAAGCTAGATATGACTAGAAAGAAAAGATTTTGAGATAAATCTTAATGGCAGAAAAGGTGTCTGCATCCTAAATTCGAACTGGAGCAGGTTCCAAAAGAAAGGAAAGCTCTACGTCTAGAAACCATGAGAACCAAAAGTAAGCCTGCAGTTTGTAAGTGAAGTGCTCTGTTTGAAATATTATGGCGCTATGAGTATTTAAGATAAGAAGAAGCTAGGCCCTTAAAGGCTTTATATGTGAGGAGAATTTTAAATTCTCTCCTGGTGTTTACAGGAAGCCAATAAAGAGGAGTTAAAATTAAAGAAATAAATGGTTTCTATTCTGCAACTCCTCATCACAAGTCTCAGCATTTAGAAATCAGCTAGAGCCTGTTCAGAGTGCTTTGTCCAATTTGAAGTTTTGTCCACAATAATTTGAGACAGAATATTCCTTACTTTGGCCAAATTTGATGGTGAAAGAAGACAGATTTAGAAATTTGTTTTTATCTTTGAATTAAAGAGCAAATCCTGGTCAAAAATACTGCCAAGGTTTCTCACAGGGGCATTATAAACCCAACCAGTTTATTCCTGAAGCCCTAAGGTCCAAAGAAAACAACCTCAGGAATATCTGAGTTTAGTAACAAGTCATCCAACCCTTGGTTTCTTTCATATATGCTTGTAGTCTAAAAAATGTATTAATTTCACCTGGCGTCATAGACAGGTATTGCTGAGTCATTTGCATATCAATGAAAACATGTGCCATACTGCTTGATAATAATATCCAATAGTCCTTAAAGGAGGCATGGTGAAATATAACAGTGTACGTACAGAAATCTGTCCAACAATATGGTTAATTCTGTGAGAAACATTCCTCATGTCCTCTTTCACATCTGCAGATAAATATGACTTAAACCAAGCTGATGCAATTCCTTTAATCCCAATAACACATTCAAAAATACATAATTTTATGTTAAGGTAGATCATATCAAATGCAACACAAGAACAGTGGCCAAAATCATTGGTAACATTCACCATTAGTATTTCTGTACTATTATATAATCAAAATCCTAACTGAAACCCTTCAGACTGATCATTTCTGTGCAAATGGTCAAGGGTTGATTAACAACAAATTAACAACAGTACCACACAGAGACTTACAACCGTACACACTCTCACTCACTCCTGTTGACAGCTAAAGTATTTAATCAACCTAACAAGCATGTTTTCAGGGTCTGAGAAGAAACTGGAGTTTTCTTGGAAGACACACAATAAGTACCGAGTGACAAGCCACTGCCACTCAGGGTTTTTCTTCAGCGGTACACGACACATAGCAGGTGCAACAAGACTGGTTTATTGATAGTTCTTTTCAGATAATAGGTGTTTTATAACAACAGCAGCCCTGATGCTCATCCCCTCTTTTGGTTCCCTTTTTGACACACATACCTTTTAATTTCCTTGCGCTTTACCACCTGAAAAGGAGATAATAAGAAGCAAGATACGGTGGATTACAGCTGTGCTTGAGTGTCATGGACAAATGCCTGCGCTATCTTGAGAGTGGTTTCCTAGGGTGTATAACTACTTTCACATGGTCTGCTAACCCCAGGGGCTGACTAGACTGCTGGAGGTTTATGATTATCTCTAAATGTCATGCAAGTGAAAATTACATTTTATATTGTTGACTCACCTGTACAGAGTCAATCTTAAGGTTATAAAAGTTGAAAGTCACTACAGAGAAAGAAGAATATATTTTCTCTCTCTCTTTTTTTTTAATATGTAGGTGGCATCCTTTATGTTTTTATAAAGTTTTTGTTTGTTTGTTTTTTTGTTTGTTTGTTTTTATGTCTAAGTGCTTTTGTTTCAAGTAAAAAACATTAACTGTATATGTGATGTGTGTGTATATCTCTGTGCTGTGGAGCATCCACTAGGGAAAACAGGACTCTGCCCCATAAAGCCAGAAGCAGGTTTGGACCAGGACCATCCTCTTTTGATGCAACACATTTAACTTGTGATGCTAAACTCCTTGAATTCCCGATGTCCTCTGGCTGGTTAGTCCAACTCGAAATTACATTGGATGTGAAATTAGAGTAGTTATTAATTCATTACCCATAGTTTAAAAAAAAAAAAGAAGGTCTTTTGTCACTGTTGAAGCCGAAATGTGGTGAATTAAAACTAATAAAAGTGAAATGTCCTATTTTAATTTATGGAAAACATTAAGTGAAAACAAGTATCTTGAAATTTTTAAAGAACTAGTTAAATGTTATGATTTTTTTTTTTTTTTAAAGAAAATTAAGAAAAAGGGAGTAACTGACTCCTATACATTGAGAGGAGCTAGTTGAGGCAGTTCAGGCATCTTGCTAAAATGCCTCCTGGATGCCCCCTTGAGGACTTGTTACAGTCATGTCTATGCACTGGGTCAGATCTAGCACACATTGGAGAAATTACATCTCTCAGGTGTGTTGGGAGCATCTTGGTATTTCCCAAAAGGGCAACAGATGGTGGCTGGGGAAAGGGAGGTCTGAGCCTCTGTACTTGGGCTGCTGTCCCCACGACTCAAACTCAGATAAGCTTTAATTAATGGTTGCAAGGACTTTTTTTTTTTTTAAATGAGAATTTCTAAATTAAATCAAGGAAATTTAGTATGATAAACATTATCCAAGAATGATGTTTCTTTGTGATTTTAATGATTCATGATTTGTTTGGAATTTGTTTTTAACCTATATTTATCTCCCTAACACGATGAACTGGGTGAATTATAGTTCTCCATTTTGCTGCCAGATAAAATTAAATAGTATTTTGATCTGAATTAATCATTCAGATCAAAAAACCGACAGGTATGTGCAAAAGCTGTGAAACCCTCTTTGAATTCTAAGTTTTTGTGTAAAAACAGTAATGTAATTGCTATTACTTTTTTTTTTTTAAATGAAGACCAGAGAAAATAATAATTTGGAGTACGCCCTTACTTGGGATTTAAGAGGATGGGTTTCAGCTGATGTACAGACCTCTGTAAAAGCACATCTTTTGGTACTTTGCTGGTCTGGAGCATTCAGGGATGTGCTAACACAGTGCCAAGAGGAAAAGACACCAGCCTGTGCACTGACATACTGTCTCAGTTTCACACAAGAACAAGCATGATTACTTGGGTTAAAACCCTCATTTCACAGCCAGTTTGCAAAAGGAATCAGTTCCACTTTTAATTGATGCCAAGCTGTCTGTGAGTGCTGTAGGTAATGTCTGCCACTGTTGCTTCACCAAAAGACTGTGTAGGTACAGAGCACAAAGAATCTGGACCCCTTTATCAATCTGTATGGTCGCCATAGCAACAGTGGCAGCACCCAGGCAGCTCATAAAGTGCTATTAACTACAATGTGTTTCAGCTCCAGCAGAAACCAAGAAATGGAAAAGCTGAATGCACTTAAAGGAAAGCAAGACTACGAGCTGCAAAGGGAACTGGACAGTTTATTTCTCACAAAATAAGATAACTTAGTAAAGTGCTTTTTTTTTTTTCTTTTTTTGCGATAACATACACTCTGTTCAGGCTTTGAGATTCATGGTCTACCATAATCAGGTTACAAAAACAACTCAGCTAATGTGTAATAAACATAATTCCTTTAACAACTTTAAGAGTTGTACAGATCATCACATAAAGAATAAAGTGTAAAATCAGCAACTTAAAGGAGATTTTAGTTAACGCCACACAGTATGTGCATAATATTTCACATCAGCTCAGCCAAGGTTATGAAGGACATAAATTACAGGTATAGTTGCTAAATTTAAATGTGATATTCTGCAAATTTTAAAGATGCAGCTTCAAAATTAAATATTGTATGGATAGTTATATTTACAAAACTCACATGAGTTGAATATATGGCATAATTGTGTTTCAGAGGCTGAGGGGTTTTTTTGTTTGTTTTGTTTCTTTAAATGCATTTCAGCAACACCATGCAGGAAAATGTAATTATCTTGGCAATATGTATTGAAATAAAGAACAAAAAGGTTCAGCTATAGAGGTGGGTCATCCTGTTGTTTTGCCTTCACATTTAAGAGTATATCATAATTAAGGAGATATTTTGTGAGACTATAGATGGACTGGTAGAGGAAAGCAGATTAAATGGTTATGCATGACATCTAAACATCCAAATTTATAAAAGCCTGCAGCACAAAAGGCTGCTAATGGAGACAGATGAAATGCTAACTTACAT
>JAOWBL010000003.1:2528443-2541444 GCA_028564865.1 Zenarchopterus dispar
CTGACAGCAAGAGTTTAAAAAACAACCGTCTTGTGATCCATCTCGAAATGTTGGATACAGGTGTCATATTTTACTCGTTAATGTGTTGATAAGGAAACTACTGTACCTACGAAAGTGAAATAAATGAATAAATATTCTCTTTTTTTCAGATGGAAAATATTCTCAGATTTGCCATTACCCCAGTTTTTATTTGATTGTCTCAATTTTATTAATTATACATATCCGTGAAGCGAAAAACACTTTCAGTATCGACGTCAATACACGTATTGTCACGTGACCGTGTACGTCACACGTAAACTAGGACGAAGATGGCGGCAGCCGGAGGAGAGTCTTCTCATAATGTGTCGGATGAATTATTTCAAAACTTTTACACGGAGGTACGACAGAGTGCACGTTTGTTTATGTCATTTTATGTGTCGGCTTCAATAATGACGTTTGCTGACTTTAATTCATCGGCTGCTCTCTTATTTATCACATACGAGGCCTTACAGGAACATCAGCTAATCACAAGAAGCTAACGTTTATTGAAATGGTTATAAGCAGTTTGGCGATTTTTGTTACCTGTGAAAATGATTACTGTCACGTTTCGAGCTGAAGTACCCTCTCCAGAGGTGTAAACACTTTTTATAATGCGGGGCAGTGTTGTACGGCTGTTTGCTGCAGTGCAGTCGGTGACCACATTTAAATTGATCAAATAAGGTCAGATTTATAAAAATAGAAAACGAAGAGCCTCCATCTGTCTCCTCCTGAATCCAGGATGTTGTCACGAGAAAACAAATTCATACAGCCTAGTTTAGTGTGATGTTTTCACGAATTCACAAAGATTTATTATTATTATTATTATTTTGAATGTTTTGACAGGTGAAGCAGATTGAGAAGAGAGACTCGGTATTAACTTCAAAGCAGCAGATTGAGAGACTGCTCCGACCTGGTTCATCCTACTTTAATCTTAATCCTTTTGAGGTAAATAACATTTGCTGATCTTTAAAATGTCTATCATATGTCTAAGTTACTAATTAAGTCCTTCAGCCAAAGTTTAGTTGTAACTATGTAACTGGATACAAAGATAAAGTATTTTACCAATATAAATGTTTATCTTACATGACATTAGTTAATAATTGTCTCAGAACTCAAATGTTCTTATGTTTTGACATTTTATTTAAAAATGATAGTTATTTTAAAACCCACTCAATTTTCAGGTGTTGCAGATTGATCCAGATGCTACAGATGATGAACTGAAGAAAAGATTTCGTGCGGTAAAAAGGCATTTGAATGGGTTTTGTTGTCAAAAGCTTGATTGTTTTTGTATTTTTGTTTTTTTAATTTTTGGGTTTTATTCCTAATCTTGATTTCCAAATCTGTGTAGTTGTCCATTTTGGTCCATCCAGACAAAAATCAGGATGATGCAGACAGAGCGCAGAAAGCCTTTGAAGGTACTACTGTTTACATATCTTATAAATGCTTTTTTTTTGTAGAGGTTTGGGTAGATTTAAAAAGTGATTCATTGTATAGCTAAATGCAGACAGATATAAAAATTAGTCTGGGATGCCTTGGGCTTTTTTGTTCCCAATAACTAAAAATCTTGGGGTCTATTTCAGAAAGGAAGTTCTGAGTTAAAACGCTAACTCAGAGTTAATTAACCCTGAGATGAGACACTCTGAATTTCCTGTTTCAGATCCAAGATTTATAGTTGTTTCTGTGGACTCTGAGTGTGTTAATTCTGATTTAAGCACGTGCACCACAACTGTAAAAAGTCGTCATCAATGCGGCTCTATTATAGTGATTCACCATGGCAACACCAATTAAATGGAAGAGATTTTTCTACTTTTCCAGATTAGAATTGGAGATTTTATTGCAGTCACACCGTAAATTTGAGCATCTTTTTGTTAAAAAGTGACATTGCTGCAGCGTTGAAAGAGAAACATCTGGCAAATGAGACATTGCAGAGCCAGTCAGTGTGTAATTATGTCAATGTGTTTGATCATTATGGCATCACATGAGTGACAAGAAGTGGTGAAATGAAGGTGTGTTGTAGCCAAGACAGAATATATATATATATATATATATATATATATATATATATATTTTTTGTTTGTTTGTTTGTTTGTTTTTTAATTTAATGCAGTAGGAACCTTGATTGTAGGGAAAAAAAACAAGAACTTAAAAAGCAGTTTAACATAGAAACAATTCAGGCAGGTAATTCAAACATATTAGGGTCATGGGTGTCACTCTGGTTGTCATCCCAAAGGAAAAGAAGAGGAATAATCTCTAACATAACATCTCTAAAATGTGCATTATGATTAGAGTGCTAATAAAATTAAACCAGTTTCAGGTTTATGAAGGAGATGAGACAGATGGAAACTTGAGGTTTGTTCAACAAAACCTGCTCTGAACAAACTCATGTTCACAGAGTAAGTTACCATCGTAACAGACACTATTTAAGTTAGTTTCTGAAACTAGCTAGAGTTAATCCTCTCTTGGATTTAAATGATCTCAGATAGTTTACCTCATACCTGCTTTCTGAAATAGGCCCCTGAAGCTGCAGAAGAAAGGTGTCATAATCATTTGTGCATTTGATGTCCTTGCATTTTACGTAAAACATATCTTGTTTACCAGCTGTGGATAAGGCCTACAAGCTCCTGCTGGATCCAGAGCAGAAGAAAAGAGCCTTAGATGTGATCCATGCGGGAAAAGAATATGTGGAGCACAATGTGAGTGTTGTCATTTCAGCCCCCGACACACACACACAAAAAGTCATGACTTTTGTCTATGCTCATTGTTTTCATTCATTAGCTTTTTTTTTTTTTAAACATAATTTTTACTGACAAAACAGGTAAAAGAGAAAAAGAAACAGCTAAAGAAAGAGGGGAAAACACAGATCGTAGAGGAGGATGACCCAGAAGTCGTAAGTCAGAATAAGGACAAGATTATATCATATATATACAAAAGTAAAAAATAAAAAAAAAACACGTTTGACATATTGATATACTTTTTCTCCTCTCCCCTCCAGTTCAAACAAGCAGTGTACAAACAGACCATGAAGTTGTTTGCAGAGCTTGAAATCAAGCGAAAGGAAAGGGAAGCAAAGGAAATGCATGAAAGGTAGACAAAAATGTATTTCCAGTCTGGCTGTTATTGGACACTACTGAAAAATGAGAAACTCACTATTTAAATATCATTAAAACCCTAAATATTTTGCTATGGACTTCACTTTTCACTCTGCAGGAAAAGGGCACGAGAGGAGGAAATCGAGGCAGCAGAAAAGGCAAAGCGGGAGAGAGAATGGCAGAAAAACTTTGAAGTGGGTCCTCAGATGACTTTAGTTGCTTATTGATGTAGAAATGAAGTTGCTTTTGTCGTTTACACCTTTTATTCGTCGTAACATATTTCAGGAAACGAGAGACGGGCGGGTGGATAGTTGGAGGAATTTCCAGGCTAAAGGAAAGACCAAGGAGAAAAAGAACAGGTCCTTCCTCAAGCCCCCCAAAGTCAAGATGGAGCAGAGGGAATGATGCTGGAAAATGGGACTTGACTAAAAATATACTTTGTAAAAAAAGAAAACAGACAAAAAAATCTCGTTGCTGTTCTGTGTACCCTCACCTTGTCGTCTGCAGTCGTCTGAATAATTGTCATCACACAGTCGTCAGGATGTGCTTCATATGACAGCTTCCTTCTGACAAATGTAGTTTTGTACTTGGTTTTCTAATGTACATATTTGTGATCTGGAGCCAGAAATCATACCTTCCTTGTTTAAGAAAGAGAAATGATGCATCTTCCACTAATGTAACTGAGAAGAAAAATGATGTTCATTTTTTTTCTTTATTTTTTTTTAAACATTAATAAAGGTCTTAATAAGCCTATTCCCTGATCTGCAAAGCTGAGTGTATCCAAGTCACTAAGATTTTTTTTTATGGATCTGTTTATGATCCTGTGCAACACCTATTTAAACACTTTACTTCCAAATGTGCTTTTAGGTTGTGCCTGCAATTATCTCATCGAAATGTTCACCATATTGTGAATCTACAGCACTGAGACAGTTTTGTCTTGTCATGTCCAAATTCCCTGACAGTTCTGTACATCTCAAATGTACTCAAAAATAAAAACATCAGTATGGAGTGTTTGAACATAAATAAAAACCCTTTTTACCTGCCTAGTTTCTGGTTTGGATTTAAATCCTACCAAATGAAGCTGAGGTGGATTAAAACAAACTCAAGTCAGCAAGTGTTGCTTAATAATTTTATAACCTTGTTTCAGGAGACAAAAAACAGTTGTGCTTACTTGGCAAACAAATGAACATTGTTCAAAGAGTACAAAAAAAAGATCAAGACCGTGCTACAATATAAGAGAAATACAGTTTTGGGTTTCAAGTTGATAAGCAGTCTTATTCAGATGTTTTCCCTATTTGTAGGGAAATCTCTCCAGCACTCCGAAGTGTAGCATCTCACATAACTTTGCATTGATCTCCTTCTCCTGCAGCAGGAGCGCTGACAGCAGCAGATCCACCGCTGCTTCCCATCAGACCATCCAGACTGAGGCCTTGAAAGGCTCCGAAGAAGGAATCGTCCTTTCCTGGCGCTGGTTTCCGGGGAGCTGTGGTGTGCTGCAGGTAGAAGAGATCATGAGATAACAAGCAAAAGGAAAAAAAAAAAAAAAAGGGGGGGGGGGGGGGAAAGCAGTTCAGAGCCCCCGTCTTACATCCTCATAAAGGAAGCACTGAGAATAAGGGCCCATCAGCATTTCATTACATTCATTTTCAGGTTTATGGCAACTGATTCAGTCTGATTCATGAGTGTATAGTACAGTGAGGATAACTAGGTGATATTAAAAACAAAAACAAACCATTAAATCATCCCTTTTGGTTTTTTGTTGTTTTTTTGTTTTTTTTTGTTAGTTGGCAGTTCTGGACTTTTATCTCCATAATTAATGTCAGTTTGGGCTATCAACTGAAAATGTGCTCAACAGCAGCAGGTTAAGGATTTCAAAAACGCTAATATTTATATCTGTAACAATTGTTTAAAGTGCTGTTGAAAATCATCCTGTTGAATTAATTGTGCAGTTCTGTTTCAAACAACAATTAAGGTCATAGATGGACAGTCAGACAGCGAACTTTTTCTTACAATATAAGCTAAATATAAGTTAAACAGCTGTTTTTTTGCTTCTTTGCCTACAAATTTCAATTCATATTTCTGATGAAGGGAATTCCATTTTTTCCTCTATTGTGATCAATCATACAAATAATTAGCAGGAAGCTATTAAGACAAAGCAAGCAAAGCACGTTACCATGAAAACATACTGTACATTGCAACACTGACAATTAAATATTGCATAGTCCACCTTGTTAAGAAACTTAAGCACACACTTATAATGGAAAGGTCCAAGTTAAAAACTAATGACATTTCTCTCTTTTATTCCCTTTTTTACACTAAACAGAAAAATACCTAGGTCCAAGAAATGCATTATATTCTCAAACTGTTCCTTATTATATTAGTTTCCATGACTTGCAGCAAGCACTTGAATGCAGCAGAGCTCCTGAGTGACCAACAGTGATACCTGAGGTTGTTTCTATTTGTAAATGTGATCAATCATACAAATAATTAGCAGGCAGCTATTAAGACAAAGCCAGTGAAAACAAACTTCGCCTTCATTAAACTGCACCAATCACATCAAAACAGAACAACTCAATAAATCTAGTGCCTATGGTGATAGCAGTAATAATAATCCTGCATATGTGATGAATGGTTAAACTGCTTAAGTGCGTTTTCTTCATCTTGAGGTTCTTCCAGGCAAGCACACTTCTTGATTGATTTCATTTCATTTCACACTGTGGAGCACTGACATGTTGCTCCGTGGACATCCTATCCACCACCTTTTCCTCCTCACAGGTCAGAGAGGTCACAATAACTTCCAAGACACATAAAGGGGGAGTTAATTCACACCACTTGACCCTTGCCCTGCCATCAACATGCTCAGTCTCAGTGCTAAACTGTGTGGGTGCCTGTATCTATGTATGTGTGCGGCTTTTTCAGTTCATCTCAGTCCAACAAACTTTGCTTTACTTTACTGACCTCGTGTTTGCTCTACCCCCCCCCCACCCCCCCACCCCCCAAAAAAAAAAACTTGATTATTGCATTTCCTGGTGCTTAGTGAGAAGACATGAGCTTCTGATGTCATGATATCAACATCAATCACTGCCTGTTCAAATTCAGTTTCCTGGTTTAGTGAGGTTAAAGGTGGCCTGTTAGCAAGTAGCAGGCTAAAGCTAAAGCTAATATTGGTCATAAAAACACTCTTTCACCTTTGCATATGAGCAGCCAACACGTCTTTAATTTCGTGTGATAAATTACAGCCTCTACTTTACGCATTTAGAATCGAAAATGCTGCGTTCAGTGACTCGTTGATACCCAGCCATCACAATGTGGCTACAGTGTAGCTTCCTCTGAGCACCACTAGAGCTGAAAGTTCAAAAGCGAAAATATAATTTGTAAACGCAAATAATATATCAATCCATCTCACGTGCAAGTCTAGCTGAATCGACGGTGGCACCAGCAGACCTCTCTGGGGAGGAATATCCCGCCGGCAGCGATGAAGGAAAGGAAGGAAGGGGGCGGTGAGAGCGGTCGGGGAGTTCTCGGTGCCCCGCCGTGTGCCAGCCTCGATGCCCGGTAGGATTTGGGAGTCCTCGGCTGGCCCGGGCCGGTGTGAGCCTGAGTTCAGTCGGAGGGAGGCGGCAGTAAGAGCGCTCTTCTCCTTTATGCTGAATGTCACTCTCAAATGTTTGTCGTCCGAGGAAGCGGGGACGTGAATATTGGCACGAAGCTGTAATAAAAGGGGTAGATATTCAGCGGTCTCCGTGCCAGCATGGTTTGATGTCCGTACGGACCAAACTCCCTCCTCCACCACCGGCCCAATGGCAGCTACCGATACGGGTCAGACGCGCGTTATTCCTCTCCAAGATGTCGCTTCTACTGTATCACAGATATTAAATGATTCATTACATGCCCAACAAAAAAAAGCGGTATCGGGCAATAAAACGTGTTTCACTTCGCCGAACTCGGAATACCGACATATGTTTCTTTTCTTTTTTACCGAGAGGAGGAGCAGGGAAAGGGGGGGTCCTGGCTTTCCATCTTTAACCGACATCAACAGGTCATCCAGGGACACAAATACGCTGCAACTGTAGGCGAGACAGAGGGATGGATCCGGCATGGCGAGAGGAGAGGAGAGAGGAGGGGAGAGGAAAGTGAGGGGTTGGCTGTGAAATCTTAACCCGTTTACCGACAGAACAGTGTGATTATAGACGATTGAGAGACTTTAAGGGCTTTACGGATGCAGCACTTAAAAAAAACGGGACTTTCACCAACACACCAGCGAGTTTTTGTTGAAGTTCAGGAATGCAGGAGAGCGATGAACCGAGGACTCCTGCAGTCACTCACCGGGTTAAAAAAAAGAGAGGCAGATCTCTGCGAAGAAGGTATGAAGCCGGTGTGAAGTGGTTAAAGTTTGGTCTGTCACCATGTGCCCATCCCCCATTGGAGCCAGCATAACTTTAACACCCCAAACCCCCTCCCCAAAAAATAAAAAGAAAGATAGACACAAGGGGGGAAAGCACACGCATACACAATAGCGTAACCTCCACTTCACCACACCACCGGAGAACCGGAGAGCATACACCACTCTCTATTCACCCGTCCGGATTCAAGACGGCACCCTCTCAAACACCACACTCACATCGAGATTTGTCTCAACAGCCGGGCCGGAACCGATATATATTTTTTTCAAATCAATTTTTATTCGTATTTGCTTATTTATTTATTTAACCAGCTGAGGCACCACATTCAGGACTCACCCCTCGGCCGTGTTCCGCTGGAAATTGTTTCAATGGAGGAGCGGCGCAGAAGAAGCGGTCTAGTGTCTCCCTCCGCCTCGCCACAGACACTCATTCACTGTAACTGTGTGCTGTGAACCAGCACGGAGGACACACACACACACTTACGCGAGCAGGCATGCACGCAATCAAACACACAAGCGAGGACAAGAGCGCAGAGCTATCGAGGAGGGGGACACAGGGGAGCAGAGAGGGGATTTTTCTTTTCTTTTTTTTTTTTTTCTTTCAACCCTCCCAGGGGTTGCAGACAGATCACAGAGGTACTGATCAGTCTGACAAGTAGACAGACTGATAAAAGACGCCTGTCGGAAATACCTCACCAGCTGGGCTACTGTGACGAATTAACAAAAAAAATATCTATTGTAATTTTACCAAACAGGGAATTGTAGCCTAACTGTGATTGTCAAGGCGAGTAACTTGAGCTGCTTTCCATTAACACCCAAAGGTAAAATAATCATATTGATAACTGTAGTGTGATATATGTTATGTATGGTAGTTCTAACAGTTTGAATGTTATCTGAAGTAAAACTAAACTCTGTAACAAGTTTTTTGGACTGTAAGTTGTTTTTAAAGAAAATGCCTTGATCAATTTACTTATTGTATCTCACCAAAACGGCGAGGAAATAAAAAAAGGTTGAATTATTTCCATCCTGCTTTGTTTTTAAATCAGTGTTTAAGTAGGCTTTAAAGTGCAGTATCATTTTTGGCGGGAATGTAACCACAAACATAAAAAATAAATGAGAAAATATTAAATTTAATCATAGTGGAGTAATGATGGCAAATTTGAAAGAATAACGGATCAGGAGGAACTGCAGGAAGCAGGTAGACAGGCACGGCAAGGCAGCGTCCCTAGCCGACCCGACTGTCTGAGCCCCACCCACCAGTCCACCCACTCAGACCCACTCTCACTCACCGGGGTGTCTTCTGGCGGTGGCACCTATTCCGTCCTGCCCGACGCCGGCTCGGACCGCAGAGCCAGGGGCAGCCAGCGGTTCGATCCCGCTGTGTCGCGCGTGTGGAAGTGCGTCTAGACTCCGGGCAGGTGAGCCCTCCGGGGCCTCCAGGCGCTGCGCACAGTGAATACTAAACAGGATGAGACTGCATTCAGGCACGGCACTGCGCTCTCCGCTCTCTCTCCCTGTCATGCCAAATACTATTAACTCTATAATTCTCCAGTGTCAGATGTATAGCGCCACGCTCTCTGGGCATTCATTGTCACAGCGCCCCCATCCAGATGTTCACGCTAGTGTGCATATAAGCATGCAGCAGAGACAGGTAGTTTTCTCACTGGCTGCAACCATCCATGCGATAGAAACTAGATGCCAACCGCTGAATAAACTGAAACGATTATCGTTATAGTGTACACTCTGACCTGTAAGGCGTATTAGAATCAACATTATAAAATTGCGACTGAAATGGATTTATTTATTGTTATTGTTTGGACCCGATGTTGATAAAAGGGTTTTTTTTATCAGCAAAATGTTGAAATATCCCAAATTAAAGGTCTCTTTATACAGACAGCATTGGTAGGTGAGCTGTGCCTGCCTTCTTGTTATTTATCATTCATATTAATTATCAAATTTCTATAGCAGCTCAAGGTAAGTTTGAACTACTGTTCAAACTTTGAACTGTTTGAACAATTTTATATGAGCATGATGTTCCATGAAATGCATTAAAGCAAGATGCCAAGCTTCCCTGCAGCTTCCTGGAAACCTCTGTGGTTTATTGTTTGGCAGTTTAATGAAGCCAAAACTTTTAGAAGTTTGCAAAGCAGAAGCACAACACACTGATAAAAGGTCTGAAAAGGAGTTGTTGACACAGTGAGCCCCCTCAGGGTCGCTGATGTGGTGATGTGATGTAAAAACTGGATATATTTAAACATATTTATTAATCAAAACCGTAAGGTCAATTTTTTTTTGGTCTTTTGTTACATGTTTATTAAACATAGCAAACTGATGTTTATTTCTTATGAGCATTACTGGGCTGTTCTCAAGTGTTAAAAGTCAAAGAGTGGCATATTCTTTAATATTGCCGTTTGGTTTAAACCAAATTTAAGAAAGTTTTATTTAATTTGAACTGTCTTTTTTTCTTTTGCTCAGTCACATCTCAAATTACATTTATCCAATCATTGCTCCACAAAAAATATTTTTACGCAGTGCTTAAAAAGTTTAGACATGTCATAGGTCTAGAGTTAAACAGATAAGTTTATTTATTAATTAGTCAAGATCTGGGAACTACTTTGATTATCATGGAGAATACTAAAGACTGCATTTCTCACTAGTTTATTAAGATTTACAAACCAGACCAATCAATGAATGGATAAGATATACTAATATTCAGGAGATTAATAAATAATGAAAAGTTTCAGTTGGATAAAAAAAAGTTTGAAATAAGCTCTTTCCTAAACAGCGCACTAACAGCATAGTTCAGGCTTTTACATGAATGCAAGTATATTTCTAATAATCTGTAATCTGACAGTCACAAGGGCTATCCTTCTGATTTGTGGCTAAATTATTGTTTTATTTTTCACATGTTTATGTAAAAGTATTAGGAAATCTACAGATTTGTACAAAAGTTTGTAAATTTTCCTGTAACAGTGTATTAAAATTCTGATAACGCTTAAAAAAAAAAAACCATAGTAAATCATCTACAGTTCAATTTAAGTACAACAGTAGTCAGTGCAAGAAATGACAAAGAGCCTCAAAACTGGAAGCTGTTAGTAAAATGAATAGGGTTTTACCCAGGTAAATGTCCATTTTAAAGCATTCCCCTCATGTCAGAATGATCTGGAACCTTTTATCATTTTTGTACATTTCCTGAGCTGCACAGCATTGACTCTAAGCACCCAGCTTTGCCTCGTCACAAATCTGTCAGATTGGTCAAACCATCTGCTAAATTAAGTTCTCCCATCAGAATGTATGACTAACTTCAAACGCAGTACCAAGATAGTAAATTATCATTCATGAAAGCAGGCTGATGTGTTATATACACTGTATGTGCACTGCGGCTGATGGATTGACACTTTTGTATTTATGGTGCACCGTTTGTGACGTCACATCGCTCAGCGGGAGGGGCGGGACATGGGGGAGAGTTTTTATTGACCACTACGGGCTGCCGTAGAGTCGCTTCAAACATGGGAGCTTCCATGTGCTAAGCTGAAAATTGAGCATATCAGCAAATAAACACACAAAACAAGATCGCAAGAATTATTTGTGCAGTAAAATACCTTAAAGAGATCCAAAAAGCAGTGTCCGTGTCGTGGAGGTGTCACAGGTAAAAATGTTTACTGCTACTTGTTTAGCCCAGCTAGCAAACCTGTTAACATATTTGCTGTGGTGTTGACTACACACGTGTCGACATCATTTCGTGTTAGTCAACTTAAATTTGATTTTTTTCGCACTCCTTTTTCCCTAGCATATCGGAGGCAATTATCACGCTCACTGTAGAAGGGTCCTTCAGTTGTTCACCCCCAAAATCAAGTCAATGTTCTATTTTCATGACATAGATGGTGGAAATCCTAAAACTGAGTTTAAGTGATGGTGAACGCATAGACCATTACTCGGTTGCAGCTCATTTAATCTGCAGCTTTGGGTGAGATGATAAATAAAACCACAGACCCTTTCCTGTTTACAGCATTTTAAATGTGAGGATTAGCTCAGTTTCCATTTATTACAGAATAAATGTATCCTCTAAGTGATCATGATGGACTCATTTTAACTGAACTTTTAGCTGAATATATCCTATATAGTATGATTCCTGCTAACTGGTTGCTGTTATTACACTGAAGACCTGACCTTGGGTTGTTGTACTTTACTATGTATGTCATCCACAAATGCAATATCAGTCAGTCATGACAACAAATGTTTGCACCCCCTGTACATATTAGTATTGTTCTTGTACTGGCAGCATCAGTCCATGGACTCCAATGGATAAACCAACAATTCAGCTAGTGATGTCACTGCCAATCTTATCTTCTTGGTCAACATGATCAGGTGAAGTTGATTCTAAGACTACTCTGCAAATAATACTGGCTAATATAAGAGGAGAGCATATGCAAATGCATTCTTTTTAAATTTTTTATATGGTAAGTTAGCCAAGAAATCTAGATGTAGGATGAGCATATTTAAATTTGGTTTGCAGGTACGTCTTTCTAGATGTGGGTCTTAAAAGCTGAATGCTGCTTCTCCATATTTTGTTCTAATTCTCGGTACACAGAGCAGACCTGAACCAGAAGACCTGAGAGGTCTGGATGGTTGATATGGCAACAACAAGTCTCTGATGTATGTTGATTCTAAATCATTTAGTGATTTATAAACTAACAAATATTTTAAAGTCTATTCTCTGACATACAGGGAGCCAGTGTAAAGGCTTCAGAACTGGAGTGGTGTGATCCACTTTCTTAGTTTTAGTGAGAACTCGGGCAGCAGCCTTCTGGGTTAGCTGTAGCTGTCTGGCGTTTTAGGCAGACCTGTGAAGATATTGTTGCAGTAATCAATTTGACTGAAGATAAAAGCATGGATGAGTTTTTCAAGGTCCTACTGAGACATTAGTCCTTTGATCCTTGTAATTGTCTTAATGTGTCTCTGAAGGTTCAGATTTGAGTCCATGACTACACCCAGGTGATTTGTTCAATGCATTTACTCAACGCTTGTATGGGCTCATTGATACCTTATGATATTGTAATGTAAAGTTGTGTGTCATTTGTGTAGTTATGGTAACTTGTTGTTTGTTATTATCTGAACTAGCAGAAGCACGTAGATGTTAAATAGAGGTCCTAGGATAGAACCTTGGGGAACTCCACATGTAGTTTTTGTTAATTCTGATGTAAAGTTACCCGTTGACACAAAGTAGTCCCTGTCCTTTAAGCAAGGATGTAGTAATATACCATGGTGAACAGTGTCAAATGCTGTGTTGAGGTCCAATAATACCAGCACTGTGGTTCTTCCACAGTCTTTATTTATGTGGATATTATTGAACACCTTGACAAGGGCAGTCTTAGTGAGGGTAAGCAGGAAAACCAGACTGGAAGATATCAATGTGGTTGGTCAGAGTTAAGAAGGTGTTTAACTGCTGAAACACAGATTTTTCAGTAACCTTACTGATGAGTTGAAGATTT
>JAOWBL010000003.1:2546996-2583776 GCA_028564865.1 Zenarchopterus dispar
CAGAGTCGTCATGGGCACCCAGTCAGAAAAGACTAAAACACAGCAAGGCTTCATTCAGTGGAGTGAACTCTTAGACCAACACACAGCAGTTAAAAAAAAAAAGGTAGGTGGGCTTTTGGTAAACAGTTTTTAGATTCAGTTAAAAATAAATAAATAAATTGTAGTAGTGAAGTGAAAACAGAAATGGATGAGTTTTTTCCTTTGGCTCCACCCTTCTAGATTTTATGAAATTCAACCTGACAGACAAGCAATGGCACAGAAAACTTTTTTTTTTGCCTCAGAAGGATAAGAAAATTTAAATACTCCTACTCAAACAACTATATTTCAAAGCAAGCATGACACAAAGACACTTCTACATAACTCCTCTGTTGCAAAACAGGACATAACTGAGTGACAGCTGATATTTTTCCAATTTCAGGTGACTCACCTGCGATGGTCAATGCATTTCATTACTCTTCCAAAGGTGCCTTCACCCAAAGTGCTGATTATCTCATCTGCAACACAACACAGAGAGAAAAGGAAAAGAGGGAGAGTGGGGAAAGAAAGAGCACCAGCATTAGACACATGAACTCAAGCAAGAAAACACTATGCAACGTACAGACAGGCGAATCAATTCTAGCGCCCATCCCCTTTTCAAAAAGCTGCCTATTCGAGTCGGCAGGCTCAAAAGAATGAGTCTACAATAAGTGAATGCATGTCTAAAATAGGGGGGCAGCTATAAAGCGCTCCCCTCATTTGAAACCAATTTGCAGTCATTAAAAAATGACAAATCTTTTTGTAACATGTTGCTGAAAACATACTAATAAATACATTTCATTACCTGAAAACTGATTAATATTCCACTGTATTACTAAAATTGAATTAATCATTTAAGTGTTTAATACAAATCTAGTGATTTTAAGTGTTGGTTGTACTATTCTTTGTGAAAATGGATATATAATTTATGTGCATGTGATCCTTCTACTAACACAACCTCTGAAAACAATTTAGTAGAAAACAATATAAGTTAAATATTTAAAAAACTATCTGAATTTTAAACTAAAGTACAACAAAAAGAAACAGCTAGAAATGGGACTCTATGTTTAGGGAAGTGAAGTAACCTGTGAAACACAAAAAATGCTCCACAGCTTAAAACCCTACAACACAAAGAAGAATATATCTAAAGTCCCTCTCAAATTCTTCAACATTCTTGCAATCCACCCTGCTACTTCTGCTAGAGCGAAGAGCATTCTAGCAAGGCATCATCATCTGGCACTCCCATGTCATGTAAATGCTCTATGCTTTAATACTCATATGGAGAAGGGTTACGATAGAGTAGTGGCAGTGAGTACATCTCTCTTGCAGGACGTCCCCACTCCGACAGATCAGGTGCCCTTCCTCGTCGTCCCTCACACTCAGTGCTCGTGTCCGGCTGTTGCTCCGCTGTTTTCACACCCAAACCGCCATCAGCAGGTCACAACACGACCGAAGGGAACGGGGGTATCAGTGGAAGCCGCAGCCATGGCATCAGGCGGCACAGGTAGACGAGGAGGGAGGAGGAGGGTGGTGTTGGTGGTAGTTGTGGTTGTAGGTGGGTTTCGTGGTCATGGGGCGGTTCACGCATGACACCACGTGAAGGAAATATATAACGATAGGGATATAGTGCAAGGAAAGGAAAACATCACATGTTGTCCTCTGCTCTTCTCCCCCCTCTACCTTTAAACCATGGCTGCTTACAAACAAAGAAGCAACTGGCATATCCATTCATCAACGCACAAACCAATTAAGACAGTAACATAACTAATTCATAACTTTTCAGGCTAGCATTTCAGATTAAAAAAAAAAAAAGATGGAATATGACTGGACCAGATCTGATCAAGCAGAAAATATTTAAAGATAACCCTGACATTTATACTACAATAAAGTCAACCACTTAGTCAATTACATTTCTATTCTTAATGTATGTGGTTAAAAATAAATATCAAGAAAGAAAAGTATTTGAAATGCAACTAACCTGAAACAAAAATCTAAACTCAACTCATATTTAGCACTGTGTTTGGTAGAACATTTTCACTTTTTTTCCTCTAAAACTATCTTCATTTCAATTTTATGAGATATTTTTCTGCTTTTTCCCCCCCCAAAAAATATAAATAAATAAATAAAATAAAAAATAAAATAAATGCATGTGACCTGGATTATTTCTGCTTTTAAGAATTGTATGAATTTCATGGTGGACGTGAACTTGAAGAACAGTGAGAATTTGTGCTGTGGATTTCTGGACGGTTAAAATAAATTTGAATAAAATGAAAATGCTCTGCCAAAGAGTTACCAGTTTTAGTTAAATTAATAGCAAAAATGAAAAAAAAAAAAAATCTGACAAAACAAAAATAAATCAAAAATAATGTACTACTTACCAAGTCCACAGGCTGTAAATAAGAAATTGTTAGGTAAAGAGAGAGACAGAAAGGGCTGAGTGAAAGAAAAAGAGGTAGAAAGAGAAGATGAGGAAAGCTAAAAGACGATCTCAGACATGGTTGTACTCACCGAGGAGGATGGGCTATAGGACCTGGTTTTACGCCGCCTTCGTTTGTGCTTACGCCTGCTGCCCTTCCGCTGGTACGACTTATCCCGTTCACGCTCCCTCTCACGGCCACGTCGGTAGTCGTACATGTTTGGTGAAAAGTCTCGTGGATAATAGCTTTCAGGTGCTCCATGTAGCTCCCTATCCCGATCTCGATCTCTGCTTTGATCCAATCGCCTGTATCCCTCGCAGTATCTCCGATCAAATGGTCGATGTTCCATTGAGCGATTGTCATAGCTGCGGTTGAAAAAGTAAACAAAAGTATTTACTGTAAACTATTAGACTTAGAAAAAGGGAGAAAAAAAAACAAACATATTAGCTCTATCACATATCTTTAAAACATGACCAAACAAACATATCTCACACACACCTCCTTGACCGCACATAACTTCCTTCCTGTCTGTGCCCCCGTCCCCTTCTGTCACGATCTCTCTCAGTACTGGATGAATTAGTGGGTGATCTTCTGTGCCGATGTCTTCGTCCTCTGTCTCTGTAACGGTCTTGGTAGCTGTTTCGGCTGTCCCTATCCGAAGACGTGTACCGTCTATTATGAGGCATCTAGTGGGTTGTTACAAAGAAAAGTACAATATTAGTATGAATTCATATCTTTATGTTTGCTGAAATCAAAATTTCAATGAACAGTTGCATTTTTAGTTTAACTCTTTGTTTCAAGTGACCCCTATCAAGTTTTCTTGAGTAAATGCCCTATATTTACACAAGTTGGACAGCGATGCATTGCCAGTTTGTAATTATTTATAAAGGTCAGCTACAGGACTGGTTGAGGGAAACAATATACCAAATAATAGTCAGTGTGAAAATTATTGATACCATGCAATTAGTGTAGAAGTTTCCCTTTGTTCAATCAAGCAACCCTAATCAACAAATATTTTAAGTTAAAAATAAGAGGGTTTTTTTTAAGTACAGACAGTGGATAAAGTCTTTTTGGCTGCGTTAAGGAAAAAAGTTAAGATACCAATGGGAAAAACACAAACTGGGCTAACTGCCTTGTGTACCAGGTTTAAGTAAGTAAAATTAGTGGAAAACATAGTTGCAACTAGAGGGGCATGTTGTAGCAAGCCTGAAAATGTGGAGAGACTGATATACATTTTTATAAGCCTGTTGCACGACCCTTTTAAACCAATAACAACCTTCAAACATAAATAGTGTTGCTTCTAATAGACAAAAGCAATAAACTAAGCTTGCACTGATAGAAGTCAGTTGGTCTAACATTGTGTCGTATCGATTAACTTAAACGAAATTATAACTGAATTCCACAATCTTGAATTAACGTCTGTTAATCAACGTTTTATTGCTCTGCACGTCCAAACACTAGCATTAAGGTTCGTAAGACTGCAGTTTAATGTTATTAACTCCATTAAGTACCGTGATAATAAATAATGAAACACTATCAAACTAAAGCATGGTTAGTAGTAGCAGACAGTTATATGGCAAAAACACATTTTAAGTTATCAACGAGCGACGTACTAGCAGTTAGCAGTGTGTGCTAGCAGCAGGATAATGTAAATAATTAGACCGCCATCTTAGCTTAGCTACGCTCAAGAGCTACTGCCAGCTAATGCGCTAACCGCTATGTAACTTGTGCAAAAGGGAAGAAAAGCTCAAAAAATGTATTTAACCGTTTTAGCAGCGAGGCCTGTACGTTTATCCCATAAAAAATCCGTGGTGGCGCGATAGGTTTCCACACTATATTCTTGGTTGGGCCGATGTTCGAAGCCCACTTGCTATCACGTAGCAATCGTTTTTTCCGTCCGCCCCGAGCAGCAGCGAGTTTTGGTTCAAACCAGTGAGCGCCTAGCGCCGCCCTGCGTCCAATCCTTGTAAAGTCCCGAAAATCAAACTCTTTCAACTCTCGTCTGTTTAATAAATCACGAATAGGTGTTCGCGTGCATCTGAGCTAGAATAAAACATGATGAACATGAATAAAAATGTTTTTCATAAACAGACCACCTGATATGATCTATAGTAATTTCACTAAGAAAGGAAAGCAATATTGATAAATAATTGGGACTGACCCATCTAAATGTTTTTTCATGCAGTTTCTCATCCTTAATTGAATATTTGACATTTCAGAATTTACATCTAACATTCTTCTGATATAAATATTTGAAACTGACATGATAAAGATTTGATTATGAGTATATTTACTTTTATTGTGTTTAAAAATGACATCTCTCGTAGTTTTTAAAAATAATAAAAAGGAAAAAGTCTTATTAATCCTCTTCTGCTGTCTTCTTCTTAAACACACCCTGGGTTAACAACTAAAATAAGCATGAAGAAAAAAAATCAAGACACATTTTATTTAAGAGCAAACAAAAGTGTATTTGGACAACAGCATGCTTTAATTATTTCAAGGCAGGTAAAACAATCTCAGTCTCTGGGACTGGAGCTTCAGGAGCATGAGATTCCCATCCATGATCAAACATCTCAACACAGCATGGCTGTTTTTCGGCATCCAGGCTACAGCTGAACAACCCAATGAATTGCAAAAACATATAAAAACACATAAAAAACTTCAGTATGACCCCTAATAGTTTTAGTGTCCGAGAAAGGCTTAAAGAAGGTAACACTCAGCAAACGTTTACTGGGGGTTTGTTGAGTACCGTCAGTTTGTTCTCCCTTCATTTTGACGATTCTGAAGAACAAAAAAAGAGAATGCAGAGGGCAGAAATTAGATGTTACGAATAATTAAGTAACTGAATACCTTCATATTGGCACATTTGAATTTACCTTTCACAGCAGGAGCCTTATTATTTTTCAGTTGTTCTTTGGAAAGAATCTGGTAATCCAAGCGCATAGAACCTCGGTAGACCCACTCCTTATGCTCATCATTCTAAGCATGAAGCACACAAGCCACTCTGTCACACAATCTAAATATATGCATAAGGAGAAATTAAATTTAAAAAGACATAATTTGGTACTCACCAGAAAAATAACCTCAACCAAGCTGCTGTCAACTGTGATAACCTCACACTTCTGTATTTCCCCATTGTATTCTATATTTAAGGAATTCCCAACCCTGTAATGTGTCATTGCTGGGTAAGGCCAGGATTTTAAATATTTCTTCATGAAATTCCTGTGATTGTCATAAGGAATATCATCCAAAGGGTCTGGCACTGTCAGAGAACAGAGAGAAAAAGTTACTCTTCCAAAAGTTGAATTTTCAATTTTCAATTTTATTTCCACTGCAAAAAAAGCATTAAAAACTTTCAAAAATAACAAATTAAACATATCATAACCCTTATATAATATATTGTAAATAACTTTCTTAAATGAGTGTGACTAGTCTTACATGGTTTGCACACCAGGTGAAGTAGAGGCAAAGCAGCGTAGACTGGGGTATGATCATCGATGAAAATCAAAAATCTGGGAAATTAAAAAAAAAAAACTTCATACTGAAGTTGGCTTATGCTAAACAAACTTTTATAAAACCTTACAGATGTTATTTGAAACAAAGGCTTTTCATACACAGTAACACACACACCTCATCCGGTTCTTTCGGGAGGGGAGCTCTGCCAGGATACCGGGCATAAACTCGGTCTTCTCGGCTTGGCGCTTGATCACCACTCGAGCACCAACAAACAGAAAACTCAACTTTGCTGTGTTGTGAAAGGCAATGTGGTGACTGGACACGAGGCTCCTCTCCTTCTCTTCAAAAATGACCTTGTACTTTATTCTACCGTCTTCTAAAATTAAGGAGGAAATAAAGCACATTAAATTAATACAAAAATTTGGCTAAACATGAAAAACGTACTCGATTGCATGCCTTTCAAAGGCGTTTTGTAACACAATCAACCAGTGAACGATAACAGAGGGTGCACAGTGTGTGCTCTACTGGCTTCATTTTTACGCTTTAAGCTTTTGATAATTTCATGTCCCAAACATTTGAATATCAGTTTTTACTCCACATGCTATAAAAACTGCCACCTTTACATATTCTGTACTCAGTAAAGCACTTCCACACCAAAGGGATGCTTCCTGGTGGCTACGTCGTGATGAGGTTAATGACTGGAAAAAAAAAAAAAAAAGGGGGATTTCTCAAAGTGGGACTCTTACTCCATGGTTGCACATTGGTGTTTTGTTTTTAATACCCAAAGATGGAATTTGGGAGTGGGTGGGGGGTGGCTCTTACCAACAGTGCTGTTGTCACTAAGTTGATTAATCAAAGCTGACTTGTGATCTGTAAGGAAACACTAATGTGGCCATCAACCACATCTGTTTAAACCGGATGAATGACCAAAGGGGAACAGCACCTGCTTAAAGAGATCGTTTTTGGATCAAAATGGCACGACTGCTGTGTAAAGATCATAATAATATACATCATACCTGTGGGGCTAAGTAATAGCTAATTTCTTTGTTTGATTGCAACTGTGAAACAAGACTCAACTTTGAAGCCCAAAGACTGCTACAATTCTTACCCTTTGTTATTATTTCAGTAATTTTTCCAACTTTCCAGCTCAGTGCCCTCCTTCTTGCCAGGACAGTCATGTTCACACTGAGCTCTACTTGTGGCTGGCTGAGAGGAGTTTTAGTAGCTTCAGATGGCTGATTGTTCACGGGGGTTACTCCTTTCACTGCAATAAAAATTAAATGGAAAAAAATAATGTGTTAAAACAGATACATTGGAGGGACATTTATAGGTCTCAAAGGGAAAATTATGATTGTATATCTTTAACAAATGTTGTGGGAGCCAACTGGGAGGCGGGAGGCACACTGATTGTCGCAAACGTGTTGTGATTGTGGTCATTACCCTTTGCACTCGGAGAGGGTGCAGGCATCTTTACTGCCCCCGTCTCAGCATTGCTGTCTGGATTTGACTCAGATGTCGTCTCCGTTGTTTTGGGCTGAGATGTCGCCATCTTTGTCACGTTGGGCCTAGATGCCGCCATCTTTGTCGTGTTGAGCCCAGATGTTGCCATCTTTGTCACGTTGGGCTGAGATGTTGCCGTCTTTGATGTGTTGGGCCCAGGTGTTGCCGTCTTTGATGTTCTGGGTCCAGATGTTGCCATCTGTGTCGTCTTGGGTCCAGATGTTGCCATCTTTGTCGTCTTGAGCCCAGATGTTGCCATCTTTGTCGTGCTGGGCCTAGATGTTGCCGTCTTTGACGTATTGGGCCCAGATGTTGCCGTCTTTGACGTATTGGGCCCAGATGTTGCCGACTTTGTCTTGTTGGGCCCAGATGTTGCCGACTTTATCTTGTTGGGCCCAGATGTTGCCATCTTTGTTGCATTGGGTCCAGATGTTGCCATCTTTGTTGTGTTGGGTCCAGATGTTGCCATCTTTGTCTTGTTGGGCCCAGATGTTGCCATCTTTGTCGTGTTGGGCCCAGATGTTGCAGTCTTTGATATGTTGGACCCAGATGTTGCTGTCTTTGTCGTGTTGAGCCCAGATGTTGCCATCTTTGTCGTGTTGGGCCCAGATGTTGCCATCTTTGTCGTGTTGGGCCCAGATGTTGCCATCTTTGTCGTGTTGGGCCCAGATGTTGTCTTTGTTGCGGTGGACTGGGCTGCTGTTGTCTTTGCTGTGTTAAGTGGTGGTGTTTCTGCTTTTGTCATATTGGTTTCAGAATCAACGTTTGGACTTGCTTGGAATGCTTTCCTTACTTTAAATTTACCATGTGTGCTGGCTGGAGATGAGGATGATGAGGGTACGTTCGCCCTAATTTTCCTTTTAGCCAAGCTGCTCCTTTTACGAGCAGTTTGGTGAATCATTTTCAGTTTAGTATTTGAATCAAGTTTTCTTCTTTTGTTTGATCCAGTGTTAAATTCTGAGAGAGAAAAATCTGATTCACTGGAGTTATCTTCTGGTTCCCACTGTATATCAGACTGGGCAGTATTTAAAGACTCATCATCACTGATTCCAGACTGAGCTGATTGTGGACGTAGAGCCTTGTTGATCTGAGATCTACTAAGTCTGGTCAAAACCACCACAGGTTCTCTCTTCAAAGGGAGGATACGTTTATGTCCACTCGTGTCATTGCTCTCTCTGTTGGCTCTGTTTTTTGGTGCTGACCTGTGAGGAGCGGGTCTACTGGTGGTTGGAGGGCGGTGGGCTTTACGCTTAGAGGGATCATAGTGAAACAACTGCGTACGTCCTAAAAGGAGAAAAAAAAAGGTTCAATTTTCCCATCCCAAACAGTTTTATAGTATTACATAGTCATTTAAGTAATTTCTTTTTCTTTTACCACAGCTTGTGGGTTCATCACCATCATCAGAACCTGAGTCTCTGTACTCCCATCTCAGCAAAGAATATAGTTCCTTCACAGCTTTCTCACATGCTGCCACAGATCTGAGAAATCACCAACAAAACACACAGGTAAGACAATGATTTGGATCTTATATGATTTAAAACTAATCTTTCCAGGGGTTGAGAGAAGATGATCCATCATCTGTCAGGAGAAAGGAGATTGAAAACAGACTTCTTTGGTGTCCTCACCTGTAGTGAGGACATCAAAGAAATGGACCAGCGAGGCTGTGGAGGAGTTCCACATGTGCCTGGATTCCACGGACTGGGAGATGTTCAGGGCTGCCACAAACAGCCCTGAGTTTACTGATGCTGTGACCTCATTCATCCACTTCTGTGAGGACAGCATTGTGCCAACATGCACTAGGGTAAGTTACAACAATGACAAGCCCTGGTTCACAGGTAAACTCGGGCAGCTCAGGCTGGAGAAAAAGGCAGCATTCAGGAGTCGGGGGTGAGGGGCAACTACAAGGAGGCAAAATACAGGTTTAACAGGGAGGTGAGACAAGCTAAATGACTGTATTCTGAGAGACTCTCGCAGCAGTTTTCTGCCAATGACTCTGTATCTGTGTGGAGGGGGCTCAGGCAGCTCACCAACTGCAAGCCTAGAGCCCATGCTGCTGACAAACTGTGACTGGCCAACTGCCTCAATAACTTCTATTGTCACTTTGATGGACCATCTGCCAGCCCTGAGACCTCTCCACTCCATCAAAGCCCACCATGGACTCCCTCACTACCCTCTCTATTCAGAAACAGGATGTACACAATCTGATAAGCAAGAGGAACCCCCACAAGGCTCCCGGGCCAGAGGATGTCTCCCCCTCCACCCTGAGGTGAGCTAACCCCTGTCTTCAAAGACATCTTTAACACCTCCTTGGCAATAAAGTGATTCTGATTCATACTTTGATTTCTGAGGTGATAATGGTCCTGTGTAACTATACTGAAAATACTGTATACAGTACATTTGTGAAAAAATAAAAATAAAAAAAAGGTTGCAAAGATGCAAAAACCAACTATGTCAAGGAACCTAGCACAAAAGTAATCAATGAAATGTCAGTAAAATATGAATGTTCTCCTCAGCAATTAAGTATCACTGAAATGAAATGAACTGCAACACAATGGAAGACATAATCTTGAAGGGAAAACTATCAAGGTCAGAAATAGATATGTTTGGTTTTAGTTGCATGGTTTTAAACTAGTAATAAGCCTAGGACTAAGTGTGTATATGTACTGAATATACATGAATGAATGCATTTAAAGCAACTACACTTTCACAAGAGGCAGGCCTACAAGCAAGCAAGAAAAATGCAACACTCACTGGCAGAGCTGTAGGAGGTTTGAAGTCTGTTCCTCCCTTCTTTCCAGCAGAGACTCTAGAAAACTGTATTTCTCATAAATGCCAGGGGTGAGCAGCACCATCTTCTTCAGCTGGTCTCTGATCCACCTCCGGAATTCCTCTTTGCTCATCTCCACCTCGTCCTCCTCCATAATCACTGCCACAAACAAGGCTGTGTGGAAAAAGTATAATTTTAACTTTGTGCTAGTCTAAAGCAGCTCTGGTGGAGATGCAGGCTGATGTGTAACCGTTTCAGGTGATGTCAAAACAGAACATTACTGAATGTAGAATGAACAAATCTCCTCTGGAAACCACTAAAGAAGCTGTAGAAACTAGAAGGTGGGATAAAACTGAATTGTGGGGAAAACACGCGTGGAAAGTTTAAAGCATTTGTAACACAGTGCATTCTGCATCCATTGGACTTGTTTATTCATTGTATCACTTCCGTTTGACCTCCTAAACAGTACATGGTCTCTTGAACAAATGGTGTCATACAACAAAAACAGAATAAAATCAAACTATGCTGTCATCCACAGGTAAAAGCAACAAGCAAAGAAAAAAGACGATGGACTGGCAGAAGAAAATGTAGTGGCCCCCCGTAATGGAAAACCGTTAGAGTGAACTGTTTTGTTCTTGACCTGTTTTAGTCACACAAATGAGAAAGTTGTGTTAGATAGCCTTGAACAACGGAGGTTTGGGAGGAACGGGACTTTGCCTGTAAACATCTGGTGTGATCGGTAAGAAAAGCGGGGCGTAGGGGCGCAACATAAGCAGATACAATGTTTTAACACAAGCTTTCTTCTTTGTTTGATTCTCCGACTCTCGCTGCAACTAAAATAAAGAAATCAGCTTTGAACTCACTGTGATTGTGATATTGTTAGAACTGCCAGAACACCCGAGATAACCATCTTTCTCTTTACGGAACCAACCGTTTATAAAGGACAGAGGTGGGTGTTCAGTATTTCACTCACCTGCACGTTTTATTCAATTAAACCCGGAACTTCGGAGAAAATGTTTTTGTTTTTTTAAAAAAAATCCCCGCATAAGTTAGACAGCAGCCACACCAAAACACTGTCGATGTAACGTGAACGTTTTAAAAGAATAAAATTCGTTTGCTTCCGCAATCCTATGATACCGTTACCCAGAAACCCCTACACATAGCTCCGGCCTCTTTCTGCTAGCATTCGAAGGTAGCATTAGCTCGCTACGGGTTTTTTTTTTTTATTAAAGTATTTTATATGGAAGTAATAATATGACTGATAGTAAACTAGGATTGGTTTCGTCCAACAAATTAAACACCAAAAATACGGAGTGAATCACTGTGTATTAGGGTATTAAATTAAAGAAGCGAAGCTGATAAAGTGACGTCATCGTCAGAGCTGGCCTGCTATTGGTTGGAAATCTTGAGCGGAATCAAACCACCACTTGACTAACTTCCACGTTTACTTTTTTTCCGATAAACTTTATTTGGAAAATTCTTAAATAGATCCCAGATTCAAAACGCAAATTCTTAATGTCAGGGCCAGGCTGCATAACAAGAAATAAATAGAAAGTAGAGCAAATCCAAAAAATATTTATAAATGCAGCCATAAGTGATAAAAAAGTAAACAGTCACTTATTCACATGCAATTAAATATAAGCTTTGTATTGATTTCCTTTTTATTTTCAAAGTTTTGACAGAAAGTATTAATATCTGAGCATGAAAACGCGATATGCTTTATTGACATTGTACAGTACAAAGAAAGAGGACCTCTAAATAAAAATGTCACATAATAATAAGCAGTACTTAATCCTGGTTTTAACTGATCCAACCTTAAATACCTTACATGCTTTTGAAAAGTTAAATCTAACACTGTCCATATGTTCCAAAATACACCTAAACAACCTACAGCTGATGAACTGATGTGAAGAAGAACCAGAATGGGAAAGTAGCAAAACTGAGTAAAAGACACTGGGAAAAGAAATATCTCAAAACTTCATGAAAGAACAGTATTTGAGTAAAGAGATTTATTTTTCACAAGAAAACACATTTTTCGACTGAACAAACGAGCTTACAATGAAATACCGTATTTATTACAGTGATTTTGTATGCATTTTTTTTTAGAAAATAAAAGTTGCATTCTTAGACCAATTACTTTTATATAAAATAACCAGAAGATATTAAAAGTTGTCCAATCGTTCATAAGACAAGTGGAAGAACTCAAATTTGATGATCAATTATTATAAAATTTTATCAGTTTATACACTTTTGCCAGATAATCTCTTCTCGGTTTTGTCCAAATCTTGGCATTTCCCCCCACATTCTATTTATTTCTTCCACAATTTTATTTTTACATTTTGTGTGTGATTAACAAATCATTTTTCAAGTCAAAGACAAAAAGCTTGAGTTCATCTGCTGGCCTGAAACTGTGGACTACGATGGGGACTTTTTTGTAATCTGTCAGTGTTTTCTTATGTCCCCTAGAGTAGTTTTATGTGTCCCACGGTTTTATTCTAGTCCTCAGATATACTGATGTAATGTATGATGCAATAATGTAGGTTGAAAGCAGTAGCTTGTCCTCCAACTGGCAGGTCAGGAGATTGATCCCTCACTGATTCAGTCAATGAGATGCACTTGGAGAATCAAATGAAACTTTATTTCTATAGCACTTTTCGTACAATAAAATGTAGCACAAAGTGCAGTTTGAAGCGAAGACTGAACTCTCACTTTATTCTAAATATGCTCATTGATGCAAACAAAAGGGTTGAACGCTGTGTGTAGTATAAACGCTTTGAGTGTGTAAATGTGAAACGCATTGTAAAATGTTGAATCTAATATAAGGGGAAAAAAAAAATCTCCACAAATCAGATCATTCATCATTGAAGAAAAATGAAACAAGAGTCAATTTGCCAACGTTCAGTAAGCTAAGACCTCAGTGAAAATTAGAGAGCATGAACAAAAAAAGTAGAACAAGGATGAGAGACTACTTTTTAATATATTTGACATCAGTGGGCTTTCGAAAATCAAAAGAGCTTCAAATGGGTGTCGTTAACACCAGTATCTCATAAATAATAGTTTTTCAAACATGGCAGCGCTGAAAAAGAAGCTAGATGAATTTTTAAAAAAAAACGCATCAAAACAAGTCAGGGTTTCAGGTATATATGGATGTTTTAACAAAGTGATGCCGAGTTTTTATAAACTCAAAAGACTCAAAAGCTACAACCACATTTCAAAATTAAAACAACATGATCAAATGATGACTTTAGGACAACAAGACACTCTCTTATAAGAAATTATGTTGAATATCACATCAAACTAGTTCATCTTAAGAATGAATGAAAAATGTTTTCATGTATCCACTATCAGGATGCTTAATATGAACACAATACAGTAATTAAAGAATAAAAGAGCCATCATTCTTTCACAGTTGCTTGTTTCAACAAATAACTGCTTGAAAATACTGACAAATGATCTGTAAATCATATTTGACACAGAAATTAAACTCCATTCTCAAGAAAGTTTTAAAAAAGAAAAAAGGGAAAAAAAGGCTGAAACTGGAAAAAAAAAAAACAACCTCTCTTCCCCACCCACTCTTACTTTCAATCTCATGAAGGAGTGTTCTCACACTATTAAAGCAAGAAATAATAATAATAATAATCAAAGCAAAAGATACGATTGGAGAGAAAGTTACATGAACCCAGAAAGATCAAGATGAACAAATCTGAGGGGAGTAAGTCCCATGGGCTTACTCCACACATTAACGCAAATATGAACATATATGAATAAAACATCTGTCAGGGCTTCTTTTACTCTAACATAATTCACAGTTCTAAATATATTTAAAATGAACATTTCATTATTAGTTTTTTTAAATTCTATTTCTTTTCCTATTTTTTTTAAAACCAAATGGTGGCATTTAAATTTGAAATTTAAATGAAAAAAAAAAGAAATTAAAAAACAGAAATTTGGATAGTTTAACCAAAACTACAAAAGTAAACATAAATTCTAGTTAATTTGATTATATTCCCTATTTTGGTTGAAGAGTCAAACGAAACATTCAAAAGAATAGAATACATGTTCCAAACATTGTGTGAAAAACAATAAATCGTGTGCAATTGTATGCATGTGAAGAACAGGACAGACCTCAAAACAAACCAAAAGTAAGGAGACTTTTATCGCTACATCCTGGCAGAGCATTCGCAACAGAATCAGCTAAATAAGTATGCAGGAATTAAGGACTTGATCCTTTATCCAACTTGAAACAAATGCTATGTATTCAGTCTTAACAAGGACAAAAAAAAAAAACAGTGTCAAGACAAAAATATGCTTGCAATGTTCCAGTCAAGTTTTACTTGAGATGCTTTCTAAAAATTTCATTTTCACACCTCTCTGAGATGTTTGACCTTAATTGAACTATATTCTAGTAATTGATTAATTTCAAAGCTCCACAGCTGCTTTACAGTTTACCTGCAAATGTGGATTAATCAGAATCAGAGTCATCCTTGGCCTCTTCTTTCTCTTTCACCTCCCAAAACCTTGCAATGTGCTCCACTCGCATGGAACCTCTGAAGATCCACTCTCTTCGTTGATTTTCCTGAGAGATATAAAAATATATTTCATTCTGAAAACAAAACCACCAGAAAGAGAATATGACAGTATCCACAACAGTTAAATGATTAAACCTCTCATTCAGCGAGTAACATGGGAGATATTAGAGTGTTTCTGATACTTAATTAAAATAAAATAATGTCAACAGATTTTCAAAGTGTTAAAAGTTGCACTTAATGTTAATTTATGTGTGACACATAAGAGAAGTAGCATAAGTTAAAGCAACAACTTGTAAAGCATTGTTTCTTCTTTATCTTAAAAAAAAAAAAGAGTGACGCCAATTATCGGGTTCATAAATCAACATAGATGGGAACATTGAGAGGGCGAGACCGAACACAAGAAAGAAAAAGACAGACAGAGAGGGGGAGAGAAAAAGATAGCATGAGAACGGGTGAGAGATGGAAAGAGTGAAAGTCAGACAATCTCAGAGAGAGACAGAGAGAGAGAGAAGTTTTAAGGTTTCACTTTAAGGTTGCTCATCTTCAGATGTATAGACTTTATGATGCTTAGTTTGTGTATCTAAAGCGGTTAATTGCATTTTTTTTTTTTTTTAAAAAAAAAGGGGATACTGACCTGAAAAACAACCTGCATCAAGCTGCAGTCGACCGCCAGCACCTCACACCTTTGCTGGGTCCCGTTTAACTCTACATTAAAACTTTGTCCAGCCCTGTACTTGTTCAAACGAGGGTACGGCCAGTCCTTCAGGTACTGTTTCATGAAACATCTGTGAGGGCCGTCTGGAACGTCGTCTAAAACCTCATCCACTGCAAACAGAACAAGAAAGAAAGAAAGAAAGCAAGAAAGAAAGAAAGAAAGAAAGAAAACACAGTCATTAATCTTGGTGGTCTCTCTTAAGTATTCAGTGTGTTCAATGTGCAGCAGATAAAAATCAAAGGCGTGTGTTTGTGTGTGGGGTTAGGTCTATTTGTGTTTGTGTGTGGGGCTGGGTCTATTCCAGTTATTACTGGGTCAGAAGCTGAGTTACCGGTCCATCACAGCTACACAGAGAAAAATGGAACCAACAGCCAAAGACGCCAAGATTGATGCCAATTAAAAATAAATACATACAAATAAACAACTGTATATATTTCAAATAAAATGCCCCATTCACACAGCCAGTTTGTTTCTGTAGCAACTAGATTCTCCAGTATCTGAAAGGCAGATGAGGTGGAAAAACATTACATTTGTTTCACGGCTCCATCTTCTCGGGAGACAAACACCAGAGTTTGACTGGCTGGACAGGCTGTATTACAAACTTTGGCATTCGTCTTGGTAGTAACTACTGGGTGAACCCTGCTGCTCTTCTTAAATAGCTCCAAGAGCCTTCACCTGCTGAAGCCTCGTCAGCGTCTTCCTCATGTTGAAGCTCCTTCCTCAGCAGATAATATCTCGAGCTCAGCACAGCTGTGTCCCCCATGGGAACAACCAGGGAGAACCCTGATTTTTCATTAGCACTTTTTCAGAGCCATGAAACATGAGGGACTTGTTGCTGACTGTGGACTGCAGGGTAAAGACAATTAACTCCCATGTATACTGCCCATCTGTGGCGGTGGTACAGAAAGAGCAGTACGCACAAACTTAATGTAGCATATAACGATGTAATGAGGCTGCTGCTTAAGATGCCCCGATGGAGCAGTGCAAGCCAAATGTTTGTTAGTGTTGGTGTGCCTACCTGCTCTGCTGTGTTGCAAAATCTCATGCATGTGGAAGCTATTGGATTCTGGAAACAGCATAATATCAACACTGACAAACTCTGCACTAAGCTCGGTCAGGTTCTTTTCTCATATGTGGAATTATTGGCATCGTAGTCTATGTGTAAATATGTGATATTATGGATTATGCCTGTTTTTACTTTCTTTTATTGTTATGTACTTTTTCCTGCTATGGATCACACGTGTCCTTTAATAAAGTTTGACTGATAACTCTCTATTAGAGTCTGAATGGCCATGATGCTTTATGAAAGCACACAATGGAAAGGGAATATCAAGCCTTCTTGGGATCACTGTTAATACACAACCGGAGAGGGGATACAGACGCAGAGCAGATCTCCAGTACGTCTTTATTGCAAGATTACCGTGAGATGGTGGCTATGGTTTGGCCCCATCAGCTGGGGTTAAAAAAAAAAAAAAAAATGTATGAGTGTGAACTTACATGGTCTGCACACCAGATGAAATAAAGGTAATCCAACGTAGACTGGTGTATGATCATCCAAGAACATCAAGAACCTGGAAAATAAAAACGCATTTGCATTCATTTAAACTGTTAATTCCTTTTAGCTTTCTGAAGGGAATTTCAAGCTACTTTTTCTGTTACAACTGATAAGAGTTTCTGCTGGTTCATATATGTGGAGGTTAATTTACTTCATATACACAGACCTGAACTGGTTCCTTCTGCTGGGCAGTTCAGACAAAATACCAGGTCGGAATCTGAACTTGTTATTTTGACACCGGACCACAACTCTGGCGCCAACATACAGCTGCTCCACCTTCGGTCTGGTATCGTAGGCAATGTGGTGTCCAGATACAAGACACCTCCCCTTTTCTTCAAAACTAACTTTGTACTTTAACCGCCCATCCTCTGCAAAGAACAAAATCAAATTTTTTGTATCAAAAATGGAATTAATTCATTCATATTGCATGTGTGTGGGAATTACGTTTTAGCAACATTTTGAACACACTTCTAAATAAATAAATTGTAGTGTAAAACATTTAATAGTTTCAAATATCCCACCACATCTGCAAAGCCCAAAACAGTTCTTTTTCTTTTTTTTTCTAATTTCAGAGGATTAAATGAAAATATAGACACTCAAATTTAAACAAAGGAAAGAAGTTGGAGATTACTTGAGAAATATACATGTAAAAAATGGTAAAAAAAAAAAAAAGGGCTTGATCATGATGTCACAGCCCTAAAATTCACCCAAATTTTGCAACACAGGACTTATTTCACACTTTTTTGTTTGCATTGAAGTTGATGATAAATTCTCTTACCTTTTGTAATTATTTCAACTATTTTCCCTCGCTGCCATCTCATAGGTCTTCTCCTAGCTATGACCATCATGTCCACCTTGATTTCTTCTTGTGGTAGGTTAGGGCGAACTTTAGTGGTTTCACGAGAAGAGTGGGCTGTTGGCACAAAGGTGGTTATTTCTCCCACAGCGAAATGAAAACAAATGCAGACTATGTAAATATGTTAGTGTAATTTTTTTCCTTCTGATAGTATGATTAAATGTAGCACTGATGTGCTGGTTGTGTGCGAGGTCTTACCATTGCTGTTGTTACTGGCTGAACATAATGGCGGTGTCGTCTCACATTTTGCAGATTTTGACATTTTCTGTTTATTGTTCAAAACTAAAAAATCAGAATCACTAGAATCCTCTTCTGATTCCCACTCTATATCCGAATCAGAGCTGCTGAGAGATTCGTCTTCACTGTAGAACTGCGGAGGTGTTGGTGGTCGCAGAGCGCTGATTTTATATTCAGGCAGTCTGGTCAAAACCACAACTGCTCTTTTGATTAAATTCACAGAGTCACAGTCGTCCCAGTTTGTTGCCTTGCTGAGAGCGTCATGTGTGGAGGGGACAGAGTCGCATGGAGATTCGGACATATTTTCTGAAAAGAAAATAGCATTTGGGGAAATGTGATGATAATAAAATAAATTTTTTAAAAAAAACAGGAAAACAGCAGCAAAATTAATGTTTGTGCAAAATTTAATAAACAATCAAGTAGATGGAGCGCTGAAAACATTAAAAAAAAAAAAAAAACATTCAAGCTCCCAGTCTGTATGCTGGCAGTATCAAAGATGAACCTCTATATACAGATATGAGCTCCTAAACAAATATACCTGAATTACAAATGGAAACTGGTTTCCAAGATAAAACTTTCTTTAAGTCTCAATATAAACAGGTTCATGAAAATTCACACTTTTTTTTGGGGTCCATTTTGCCTTCTCTACTTGGATGGATACAACACTACTATTTATGCAAGACAAGTCATCAAGATCTCAGATGTCAGTATTATTTTAAGCCCTGGTAATAACCAGTGGACTTGAATGTACTGTAATGATTTTTTTATGAACAAAAATCAAAAATTGTTTTGAATCAATCTTGAATCAAGAATAATTTTGAAATGATTCTGTCTCAAAGCATCTTTAGTCAAATAATTTTTGTTTACATCAAGGAATTTTAAAAGCCAAATATCAAGCTGGCATTTGCTCATTAAAACATCTTATACCTGTGGATTGGGAGCTTTTTTTTTTTTTTTTTTTAAATCAACATACCATCATCATCATCTCTTTCATCTTCATCAGAGTCTGTCTTGCTCTTATTCCCTATCGTCATCCCAGACTCCTCATGTGTCAGTGTTTTTGTCTCCAACTCATCCACCTCCATAACCACTGCAGACAGACAAAATGTAGGCATTAGACATAATATTTATAAAATATGCAGACAAAGTACATCTTAAAGAGAAAACATATAATTTCAAGGAAATATGCAATAGAAACTGCTTGTATATTTATGTATTTATAATTCATGACAATATGTTAAATTACTGTATTTTCCTAGGCCTGATTATCTTAGGGGATTTTGCACATGTGCCACTAGTTCTTGCTAAATGTGGCAAATTCAGATGCAAAGGGCTCACATAGCTAGTAGGTGCCATCTGAATTACTTGGCAAGGATCAAAATATAGAGTTTGGAAGAAACAGAACTACCTGTGTTCATCTCTAGCAACCTAAGTAATCACATTTAAGTAATTTACTGTGAATTACTTAAATTATTCAACATAATTAGCAAGTTCACAAAGTCACAATTTAAGAGTTGTCTTACCAATTTATAGCATATAAAAGCCATATGGTCAACATAGTTTAGCCACCCTCAGCAAAACTTACAATAGTACGAGTAATAGCATCACACAAATTCAGTGTGTGAAGTTGCTGTAAATTTTTGTTTCAATCATTTGACTATGTTTGATAAGAACCCTCCTAAGTTCACTCAAAAAATGTTTAATTTTGGTTCCTTACCAATATACAAAAAAAGAAAACAAAAAGTTAACATTCGTTTTTCATAATGGCAAATTAGTGTAGATGAAGATTATATTAAATATGAAAATACAACCACATCAGTTACAGTGCACCGCTATCAATCAAATACACACATAACTACTGAAACATATCACGTGACTAAATACCTGACTATTATTTGCATATCATGTAGGATTTCAAAGGTTAGACAAGTCGATAAGGATTTGGGAAATATGTACAAAAATAACTTGGATGTTAACCAATAGTGCAAATGGTATATACAAATTGTCATTAACATTACAAGGCACAGTACATGTGTTTGACGACGTTGTAAAACCTGTACATTTAATGTTAAATAAAAAATATGACTTGTGTAATATTTATTTTACGGTTGAACAGAGTAATAGCTCATTTAAACCGCAGACGTCCAACTGACGTATTATCATAACTTAATGCATGGTTAAAACCTGTTTGTATGCAGAGATTAGAAGTGTAAAAAAAACAGCTTACCGGTCGTTTTTGTTTTGTTTTGTTTTGTTTCTTTTTTTGATAATTATCCGCTTCGTCAGGACAAAAGTCTGCTGGCAGCACAAATGTTTCTGGTCGTCGTAATTATTTCTCAGCTAAAACAGCCGCGAAGCTGGCTACCAAGCCATCAACGCTGACGTGAACACTACTGCTCAAAATACTAAATGATTATTAACGCACACTTTTATACAATTAATGTCGAGTTCGCGGCACAAATTAGCAAGTAGCTCCACTTCAGACGTTTGTGTTATTGTTGTTGCGTATGACCGTCGTCTTCCTTTTAGTTCTTCTTCGTCTTCCTCCGGCTGGTTTATTGCCGTCGCTACGTCATGAAGTGGCACAACACCGCCGCCAACTGGTCTCCGCTGAGTGTTGCTCTGAATTTTGAATGGACACTCAAAGAAAACAGTCTACACCAAATTCAAATATTTTCTTGTTCATGAAAATAAAGCTATTTCATATTTTTATTTATCATATATTTTGATCACATGATTTTCCTGTTCAACGTTTAGAACAGCAGGGAAATTGCTATAGCTATAGAGGGTGACATGCTCAGGTTAAGAGACATTCAAATTTCATTTTCTGATATTTCACATGTACTCTTACTGTAGCACAAGTATATGAACTACAAACTTTGCTTCCTTTAAAAATGGAAGACGAATGTTAAAGGATTCAGAGGCATGGAACAGTTTGAATAATTGTCTTTGACCTCAAGTGTTAGTAATTCATTCATGGATTATTCACAGGAATTTGATTCATAAACACGTAAATGCAACCTGATACTCAACATCAAATGACTTGCTATTACTTTTTCCAACAGAGTGACCTTTTTAACCAGGGCATGATGTACACTAACCATTCTCGATGGCACAGTTTAAAGTCTTATTCAGAGACCTGTGAGGGCATTTTAATATTTTTTCACATTATTATTGTGAGATTTCAGTCCTCTCTGCCTCAGGTGATCTGCTCCTCCTGGTAGGTGGAGGTGGAGATTGAGCCATACGGATCCACCACTGTCTGGGCACAACGCACCACTGTGACCAGAAGGAAGAAACACAGGAGGAATAGGAAGAAGAGAGCGAAGCCGAGGTCTACGTCCACCTCAAATTGCGGTGCAGGGTGAGAGGGTTGGTCCATGTGGGCGACAATGATTGCCAGTTCTTGTTCAAATGTTTCTTCTACTTGTGAAATTAATGCAATCACTTTGTGAGGATCTGTGAGCCCATATCCAACCAATAATGATGGCGATGACTTGGTAAAAGAAATATAAACCTGAAAGAGCAATGGTAATACAGGAGGTTACACAAGACTACTGAATGCAGATGTGCATAGTTTTGAAGATATATAAAGTGTAGTTGAGGGAAACAACAACTTTAGACAGTTCCAATAAGAAGAAATTTGGATGGATGTATTGGATGTAGACTTTCAGCTTTAAGAGCTTTTACAAAAATATATTTAAGGTTGAGGAAATATAGCCACTGTAAGTAAAATGCCTAAGTTTTCAGGGCTCAAAAGTATTTGGACATAGCAACATTATTGTAAATATTGGCATCATTTTAAATACTTGAATGAAAATCCTTTTCAATCAGTGTCCAAAGTATGGAGCCCTGAAGATCACTAAATTCTGAGTTTCCTCCTTAGAGAAGCTCTCTAGAGTAGCCACTTTCAGTTTCATCTTCAGTAACTGATAAAATAATAGTCTGTTGGCTTGAGATCAGGTCACTGACATGGCAAATGAAGAATACTCACTTTCCTTGCCTTGAAATGAATAAATTCAGGATCATTAGCCACCTGCATTGTTAAAGCCATCCCTCCAGTTTTTAAGCATTTGGCTGAATGTGAATACAACATACACCTCAGAATTTTATCTTGTTACTTTTATAAGAACTCACATCACCAATAAACATCAGTGAACATGTTTCATTGGCAGCCCATACCATGACACTGCCTCTCCCGTATTTTTTGTTGGATCGTGAGTTGTTCCTGTCCTTCTCCACACTTTTCTCTTCCCATCGTTCAGACACAAGTTTAACTTGGTTTCATCCGTCCAAAGAATCTGAATTCTTGAACGTGGGTGGCTCTTTTACACATTTTTTAGCTAAGTCTCATCTGGCCTTCTTGTTCTTTAGTGTTACTGGTCAGTAACCATTTCTGGTTCAAATTTGCAGGTTTACAGCTTGCTAAACCTTCTGTATTTACACTCATCTCTTGATGGCAGATTTTGACACCGATACTCCCACCTTCTCCAAAGAATTCTCGACTTCTGACGATGTTGTGAAAGGTTTTTTTCATCATCACAAAAAGAATTTTGCCATCATCCAGTTTATTTGTCTTCTGTGGTCTTCCATGCTGTCGTTTAGCTCATCAATGCTTTCTTTTAAAAAATGTAACAAAGCATTTTCTCTTATAGATTTGAGCTATTCTTTGGCTTTACATTAGTAGCTTCAAACAGCTGCCAAATGCCAACATCTGATATCAGCACCCAAACCTTTTATCACCTTGTCTTAAAGTAACATGAGAATGAACTGCACCAATTTAACATCCTGTCAATTTTCCAAATACTTTTGAGTCCCTGAAGGTCCTTTACTTAAAACGGCTGGCGTTTCTAAATGGTGTCATATTTTTGTGAAACCTCTTAAATTACAACTAAAAGTATATATTTTCACCACATCCATATATATATATATATATATATATATATATATATATATATATAAACTTTGGGATTTTATACTCTACATACCAGTAATAGAGAAATTTTTGAAAAAGTGAAGGCTCTGTTTTAAAAACAGACAATTCTCAAGTAAATCTTTACATGAACTCAGGAAAACTGCATCTGCAAATGTTAGGATTTAATTAAAAACAAAAACCCCAAAACAACTAAATTTACTTGAGATCCAGACAAGGTGTTGCCTTGGTATTTTAAGATGAATTATGATGGAGGACTGCGGTCTGATGAATCAAACTGTAGATCCTTCGACAGATGTTTGTCTTCAAGTTGTGAAGAAATGGACCACACTTGGAGCCATTAACTGATTTTTTTTTCTTTTCTGCTAATTGTCCAAATGCTTCTGAGCTCTTTGTTTAAAACACAACTGGCTTTTTTTTTTGAAAGTTAACCCTGAAAGCTTAAATTAAAGCTGAGAAATTATACTTTCATCACATTTTGATTGTTTTATTTCAAATCTGTGGAAAAAAAAATTAATTGCAAAATCCCCAAATAATTCTGGATCTTGCCCTATGAAATTCACTAGTATTAATTTTTTTTTTGATCAAAACAGTTTCAACAGGTGCAACTTTAAAAGATGACACACGACTTGACATTTAAAAACAAAACAAAACAAAACAAAAAAAAAAACCTAAAATTTTGCATCAACTCTGAAAATTGCTTGTTAAAACAATTTTAAATCAGACATTCACTCACCATCTATCCGACAACCTCATCTGTGACCAGGTGTCTTTTTGGAGCAGAGCCCTTCCATTACCTGGACGAACCTTTGACAAGCTCTCATAGCATCTCTGGAAGGTTACTTAGTTTGCATCTTACGTATCAGACTGTCATCAGTTACCAAAGACTTCACTGTCTTCCCCTTTCAATATTATTACATGAAAAATGAGCAGCCCACAAATTATCCCCTGCACATATACACAAGCATGCCCTTGCACCCTCCAACCTCCCCCTGCCATGTAAATCCTTTATTAATACTTAAGTAGGAATTGAATAACGGTCTACATGCTGCACAAGTGAATCAAACACCCCTCTGCTTTTGTTCTCCTGTAAAGAGACCTCCACGGTGTCACCAGTTAGACTTCCCAGTACCTGTAGCTCACGCGCCTCAGGCGACAATTAGTTTGTTCATTTCATTAGCCCGAAAAGGCAGCGGGGAAATTCGATGACAGAGCACAGGAAAAGATTTGAGGAAAAAAAAAAAACAAACAAACAAAAAAAAGGATGTTTTGACAGGAAAAGTCTAGAAACGTTGAGAGTTGGAGAAACAGGAGATGCATTAGCAATTAAATTGCAGAGCCAAATGCAGGAGCAGACTGGAAATTAACCCCTCTACTTTAAAATGTAGATTGTTACAGTGAGACTACCAGTGACAGGAACAGTCCAGAGGCTAAAGTGCAGCGCGGGATGGTAAAATGATCCCACTCCATATCCAATTAGCTATCGAAGCCAAAATACTGCAAGGGAGGGTGAGAGGAAGAAAGAAGAAGAAAACGGAAGGACTTATTTTCTAATGTGGTTAAAAAAAACAAAGCAAGACGAAAACCTCAAACTTTTAGACTTCAACCTTATGATAAAACAGACACCTTTGATCTTTTTTGAGAATTAAAAACCCCAATATGGACCAGAAAGTTTGCCTCCACTGTGGTATTTTACTAACAGCTGCTGCTGACTCTGATGCATCCCCGTCTGCATTTACACCTCTACTGTGAAACTTTCTTTTATAAGTCAGTTGGAGGAAGAAAAATGAAAATCTCTTGAAGTTTAAGGCAAATCAAAACATGTTCACGACTAATAAGAAGTAATTTATCAGTTCAATTTTGTCCAATGTAGGAATTCCAGTTAAAACAAGCACGTCACACCGAAGCTACAATCCCTAAAAATAGAGCTAATCAATATTTTGATAAGAAAATTACTTGCGTGTATGTATAAATGTTTCAAAATTATTTAATTGTTAATCATAATGTTCCTGGGTAAAAATATTTTGACAAAAGTTGGAATGTTAAATATCTAAAAAGCCATTACTTCACATTCAAATTAGAGGAAAGAAACAACATTTTTACACAATTAACTTTATCATCATTGTTATAATTTTTAAGAAGGAATGGCATGGAATAAAAATATGTTGAAGAAGCAGCACGTGATTGGTCAAGAGGCATTCAGTAAAGTTAAATGTACATGTGTTTGGACACGAAACACAAAAGACACAGGAAAAGGTTTCTTTCTTTCTTTTTTTTTTTCCCCTCAATATTTAACATTTTAAACAATGAAGGCACTTGCAAATGACAAGGTGATAGAAAATGCAAACCATACTTTGGTGTACAGTTATGACTTCTTTACTGGAGATTTGGAGAGCTCCTTTTACTTTTTTGTTTTCTAAGCAAATTACACCGAAAACACTGCCAAAAGAAGGACAAAAGAAAAAAAAAAAAAAAGGAGAGAAATTTGGGTGGACAATTATGAAAATAAAATTTAAATATTACTCAAAACTTCTCCAAACTAAAAACAAAATCCAAATTGTTTGAATCAAACACTATAATCAAATTTCCTAGATTTTAGTCTATACTGAGCTGCCATAAAGTGCATTTTAGGACAACCAGACAGCAGAGGCACCAAGTAGAAATGCTACCAACTCTTCGTTAGGTCCATAAAAAATAATTACTGATCATTTTGGTTTACGCTCAAATTGCTCCCAAATATAAATTGAGCTGAAAAACAAATAAAAGATAAACCAAAATAAAATCATACAACTAAAAGATATTAAACAAACTCATTAAAAATGATCTCTGTGCGTATTGCTTCCAAAAAGAAAAGGGATTTTAAGACAAACATCCAAAAAAGGCACACTTCAGTCCAAGTAACAGATGTAGCACCTTCTCTCAGTTCGTACAAAAATGTTATTTATCCACAGTCAAGATCCAAAATTGCAGCTGCAATACTTGGACTAACTTGTTACTGAATTACACTCTGAACTTTAGGTAAAAGATTTATGGTCCACAGAAAGTCGCTGCCACATTCACATTAGTGCTCATCACAATGTCGGCAGCCTTTTTTCTTTTTTTTTTTTTTTTAAAGCGAAAATATTTCAAGTCGAAGGTCATTAATACTTAAAAACGTGTTAACTGACTGCAGGAAGGGAGTACACGTCCCAACTGTAGAGTCTCCTGAAAACACTTCCATTAATAAAACAAAGCTACAAGCAGGCGGGTTTGACGTGTAGCATGCCACTACGTCGACAGCACAAAATCAGCAGAAATCAGAAGGACACTGGAGGCGAGAGAAAAGAGGAAATAAGAACACCACTCTGCTAAGATGCCAAGCAGATCGCTGCCCCGCCTCTCTCATTTAATTTAGTGTCATTCATAGAGGCGATATTGGACTAATGGGGTTTTTGAAATGGAGGACAAAGATATGAAAGTGCGTGGCCGGCTGCCTCTTTCAACACGACATTCTCACGTACTTTGGCTTCAAGACGAGAGCCCGTCGTCAAACCCCCTTTTTGTAACCTCTTCCCTGGGTCACGACATCCGATCAGTCCATTTTACTGTGGTTGTTGTTGAGAACAGTGTGACCGTTCTGCAATTGGCCATTTTTAGACCTCTCCTTACGCATGCGACGTTCATCCTCATCATCAGACTCTGTCTCCTCCTTATCGCTCCGTTCATCCTCAACAATATCCTGTTGGGATGGGGGGGAAAAAAAACAAAAACAAAGTGTGCCTATTGGTCAGAGGTGACTGTGTTACTTACATCTAACAGAACATTTATGAAAAGCATGTTTCTTACATTGCCTGGCAAGAATTTGATAACCATGCGTAAGATGAGCACTGCCCAGAAGATATGCAGAGCTTGCAGCACAAACATTAGCCCGTTGAAGAAGTAGAAGCCCAAGAAGGGGGGGTAGAGAGTCTGCGGGTACACCCACGTCGTATGTATGATCCTGGACAAGAAGTCAAAGGCAGAACAAAAGATTCACTGATAGCTGCCTACAGTCGCTCAACAGCCAAAGAAGACAATGGTCCTGTTGTATTAACAGAAAAAAGTCTAAAACAGTTTATAAAATAAAATATGAAATGTTTTAAGCAGCTATATGCTGATACACTAAAAGAGGATTATACCATACTGCATAAAAATTGTGAATAACATTAACTCTCATACATCTTGGCATTTCACTGATCCTTTCCACCTAAGACAGCATGTGTGTGTTGTTTATGAAAAGACTGGTCTGTTTTGAACAGCTGCTATTGTGACAGAGTGGGAGGTGGCATGTACAGAACAAGAGCTCTTACACCCACTTGTTTTATTCATGTTTGGGGAGGGTCAAGTGGAGGTGTGTTAAAATGACAGGCAGCATAACTTGAATGTTAAGGACACTTGATCTCCTGCATTTTGCCAGACGTTCTCACAGCAACCGACTCTGACATTTGCTCCTTGTCATAATGCAAACCTTAAAAATGACTACAAATACCTTATTTGCCTATGTTTAAAAACTGTAAAACTGCTGGGTACTGGATAGAGAAGACACAGCTTTGTAGCATAGACAAATACAAAAATAGATCATTTCAATTTAGCCATACATTAAAATTTAGTTTTGTATATGCAACTAACCACAATCCCACATTCCATCTAGGACATGGGTTGTGGCAAATAGTCCTTCCCTTTTCCCTTTTCATTACAAGTGCACTACATATTGTCACTATTTGCAATTAAAATAAAAACAAGGCAAACGTGCAAAGAACAGTTGCATGAGAACTCAGTGATGTTCCTGCTAAATATGTGCAGAGCAAGACAGTAATCTGTCAGCTCTGGAATAATTCATATTCATTTATATCAGTGACTCAATAGTTACAAAAGTCTGATGCAACATCCTTCTTTACCAGAATGGGAGGATTATGAGGCGAGTGATGATGAAAGCTGCAGCAAACACAGTGAAGATGAAGTTGCAAGTTCTTTTCCAACCTGCATAGTTGAACATTTTGGCTGACTGGAAATAAGAGACAGAGAAAGAAAGACAAAAGATTAAACTTAGTGTTTGTTTACCTCTAGAGGGCAGTGTGAAGACACCAGCTTTGTGTTAAAATGGTTACTTAATGACTAAAACTTTTCTTTTTCCTTTCTCATTTTGACTTGCAAAGTAACAAACACAAACCCGAGTTGTCAATTAAAAATGTTTTAAAAATTCCAACTGACATGTGGAGGTGGAACGAAGATTAAAAACTTGAATGAGAGAGAGAGAGAAAAAAAGGGATTGCCATCATACCTCCATCAGATAGTCAGAGGCATCATGAACTAACATGATCAAAGTCCCAGCCCGGATGTAGTTGACTAACCAGGAGAAACTGATGAGGGCGATGGTGGCCACGTGGTGAATTATTTGCTCTTTGAAATCCTAGGATGGACAGAAAGAAATGATGAAAGAAAAAGAGATTCCAGTGTTTGTCAATTATCGATCAAGCTGTAAAAGATTAGTCATTAATAAACGTGTCTGATTCCGATTTTAAGAATGATTAACTGTCTTTGCAGAGCAAAAACCCTAACTTCTATTCAAAACAAGTATAAAGAAGCTGTACTTGAAGCTACAAAAGAAATGTTTGATTTAGAGAGTGACAGGAGAGAGAGAGCGGGATTTCTGCATTTCAAAGATTAGCTTTTTACTTTTGTGTGCTGAAGCTATAAAACCAGCCCTGGGACAGAGGATTTATTGTTTGCTAACCTGGTAGAAGTTCAGACACTTCTCCCAACATTTAGACCTCGTGTTCACATCGACTTGAGTTGGAACCAAACATCATCTTAACGGTGTTTTGAAACCAGACAGTTGGACTCATGCATCAAGTTAGGGTTTAATGTTGAAATCCTTACACAAACCTACCAGTAACCTATCACCTAAATGGGTGCTATGTATTGATTAAAAACTGTTGAGGACTATAACATGAGACAAAAACAAGTAAGACTACAGTCTTACCTTACGTTTGACATCTGATGCTACACTAAAAAGCAGTGAGATGTAGAAGCCCAGCTCAATCACGTAGTACCAGTACTGCGAGGGCAAGAGTGGCTGGAAAAGATGGCAAAAAGTATTTTTTTACCCCATCATTACTCCAGTACTTTGACAAAGACATAAATTAACATACCCACGAGTATGACAATACAAATATGAAGATAATCCAAAAATATTCCAATAGAACCATTTACCATTTTTGGGAAATTTTCCCACATCTGCTTCATGTCATAGAACCATGGTTTCTGAGAAGAGATTAAATAATCACACAGGACAAAACAAATCATAAAACAGCGTTTATGTGGCACTAAAACATGTGAACATGATGAACACAAAAGGCAAAATTCTGTCTCTTACATTCTGTACTTTTTTTAATCAGCTTGTGTTTGCTTGTGGTGTAAAGTTAATACACATTTGTCATGATAGATATGACAGTCATTGTAGTGTTAGCCTTCCAAATATTTATCTTAACTTTTAAACAGAATGGTTTATACAATATTAGTCTTTTGTAGATCAAGGACAAGGTAGGTTTGACTGCTGCTCCCGGCCTGTATTTTTTTGGAACAGACTTAACTTTTGAGAGAGCTCCATAAATTTTACAAAGTACTGAACGTCTCTCATCAACAGGCTATAAGGTGCAGCCAGTCCCAAAGTTTAACTTAGACCAGATTATATCAAAACTAACTATTAAATGGACAAAGCTGGCCAATGTCCAATTGACAGTCTAATAATATAGTGGAAAATTTTGAGATAATCCTTACTTAGCATTCCATCCATTTTGCAAAACATACTAGTTTCACTGACAGCAAAAAAAAAAAAAAAAGGGGTTTTAATGTCTTTTACTCCTCTCTCTACACAAAACAAAAAGACATATATAGTAGGTTTCTCAAGTGGGTCAGATACAGCCTCAAATGTTTTCATTTCTGGATTGTGATTGTTGTTGACTGTCTGTTGATTGTGCAGTATTATGACATCACTTATGCGTTGCATTCATGACCTCATCCTCATGTATGTGGTCTAAGTTTGCCACATCCTGGCAAACTGCTTCCAACTTCCATTAACAGCTTCAAAAGCTCTGATCATCGAGACACGTGGTCCCTTTCAATCACTCTCATGTTCCAGTTTATTTGATCATAAAAATGTTCCAAGCAGCTGATTTTCAAAATGAATCAATATCAACTATTTTCCTGCTTGATCTGTGTGAAGTAAACCTGAAGTAAATTTCTTGACTTCCTGAAGTCCACCGAGTGTAGCCAAACATGCTATCACACTGCAGCTATCAAGATCACTGAAGGGTTTTGAAGCAAGTACTGATGCAACATTCATGTTTGAGTGCATGAAACTTCCAACCACAGGTGTAATAGATCCTGAATATCTACTTAATAAATAAAATAAAACTTCAATGACAATTAAGTCCCCCCCCCTCCCCCCCCTTTTTTTAATGGAAAAAGATTGCATTGCTTTAAAAAAAAAAAAAAAAAAGTTGTGGTTAACTACTCACGTCAATAAGGACTGCCAGGCCAGCAAAGAAAGCAAGAAGGTAAAATGTAAATCTCCAACTGTAAGAGAAAAGATAACCATTTCAGAAAAAAAGGTTGAAAGATATTTTTGCATTAAATTTTAGCAGCTAGCAAGCATGAGTTCAATTCAGTGTGTTTATGTTTTGAGAAATGCAGGCTCCTATTTTGTGGGTGTGTCTGAGTTCAAAGGCAGGGAACGTAAGATGAAATAACCATCATTGCTCTGTGGGACAGTTGAACACAATATAATTAAAGCTTTAATGTGCTGCAGTAGCAGCTCACACCAGTTCTTTACCTGAGCAGGCTCAATAAATCATTGTTACCGTCTTACCAAAGACCTCGCCGCTTTAACACAGCTGAAAATTGCACTGAGCTTTGGTGTTCGGCCACCTTTAATTGAATTGATTGATGCTTTCTTTTAATGCCAAAGGCAAATAAGATTGTTTATTTATGATCTGCCTGGTTAAAGTGTTATGTTAGCTTGCCTTAGTTTTGATGTCTCAACAAAAGAAGAGAATTCTGAGTCTCTCAAGGTACATCATGACCTGCTCAAAATCTTAACTGAACCGTGGTCTGAAGTCAAAATATGCTCAAGAAATTCCTTTCAAAACACTGTTTTTCACAAAGGAAGTGGGAGTATAATTTTGACATCTAGCTAAATGTGTGAACCCACCTCGCCTCCTGGAACTTTTTCAGCTTGCTGGGCCGGTCCTGGTTTCTCCGCCGCCTGAACCACCTCTGAACCTGTCGCACTGAACAACCTGTCTGTTTACTTAAATTCTCTATGGAGCTCTAATGACAAAAGCAGGAGAAGAAAATTCAGCCACAATAGGCATTTTTATCATGTTATCATTCTTGTCCATTTCTATCAAAACACTAAACTTTATGAACTCCACATTTGGGTTCAAGGTATGATGACATGCTTTTAACAACCATCTAATGATGTATGTCGCTCAGGTACCTGAGAGGGATGCTTTGATTTGCAGCAGAAATGGGACTCCAGGATTGGATTTGGAAGAGCACAAAGACGCTGTTTATCTTTCACTCCTAGCAGAGAGGCCAAAGGAATTGCTACCGTCCTGGAAGGTGGAGAAACATGCTGGTTGGTTTGTATTTATTGAGTATTCCCTCATAAGAGACAGCAAATTAGTCAGATTTAGAACTAACAGGATAATGACAGATCATACTGGACGTGACTCACCGCTCGAATATGCGTCTCAACACAAGGAAGCAGATAGCGATGGGTATAGTCGGCCAGAGGTCTTGTGTTTTAGGAAAGACTTTTCCATCATGATCCTTTAAGTCATCCCAGCCGTGGCCTTCGGGGAACCAAATCCAGTCGGCCCATATCAGCTCACTTAAACGAGATAACATCCTACAGACAAATCAGAAAGAAGGTTTTTCTATGTGAGGGAAAGAAATTACAAGTGTTAAAAAGAAGAGTTTGTCTGCTTGGTGAGTTCTACTCAGATTTTTCATCAGATAAAATTTACAGCTTAAAACTCAACTACGACAATATCCTGACAGGAAGGAAAAGAAGCAGGGGAAGCTGAGAAATGAGAACTGATTGGAGCTTATTAATCTCACTGTGCAACTGAAATAAACTCCATATCTGACCACTTCCTCCTCTAGCTAAGAGGGAAAAATGAAAGGAGCTTTATAATGCAGCAAACACCAGTGTTCGGACTTTAGTTCACTTATCTCTAGTATTTCTGCAGTTAGATGACAAGTTTTACTCAAATACATGGTTTAAAAACTCACATCTCCAAAATTTCACTCAAAAATACTTTATTTATCCCAGAAGGGAAATTAATTGGTTGATACAAAGGCTTTAATCTTCTTAACATTAGTAAAACTTTACAAAGAACATGTTATTCTTTTGCAACATCTGAACTCAACAAATGTAAACACATAATATAATCATTCCTCAGTGATACACAACATACTGTATAGTTACACTTCAAGCTGTACAAATGGCACAATTTCCTTCACTTGACTTAAAGTATTAATATTCTCACACATTAAGAAGACAAAGCTAAACAGCTGTTCTGGGAAAAATATCAGATGAAGAAATTATTTAGTATTACTGTGATGGGCATGTCCATGACCACACAACTGTGCAAGGGTAAGATCCACTCAGTCACACAGCTGCATTAAATTTCACTGCAGTATCAGTTTGCTTGTTTTCTTTAATGCATTATTTAAGCTGCAGAACAATCAATCATATTTGTTTGAACAATCATATATTGTTCTGAGTTCAGAGTTTGTTTGCATTACGCTAAGGTGAATAATTGTCTTTTCTTGAGTTTCCTGAAGTTGCAGCTGCTCCTGTCCTCCTGCTGGTTAGAGGTGGAAAAAGAGTGGAGGAGGCCCGAGTGCTGAGCCAGGAAATGGACCAAACCACAGCTTATGGCATGAGCGAGGAACGGGGCTTAATTGTGTTCATTTCTGCTTGGTTCTTCCTCCCTTTTTATCTGTTTTGTCGGCTGATGAGCCACTATTGGAGTTCCCCTTTGTTTTATTTTGGTAGTTGTTTGACTTAGTTTGTTTCCAGTTATTTTGAGAAGAGTTCTCCTACTTTAACCTTTTCTAGGGCTACTGAGTTTGGGATTTACAGTTTTTATTTTCTTTTATCATCTCTGGCTAAAGTAAACACCTTCGTTTGAGCTCAACTTGTGCCTGCCTGTCCTTGGACTGCTCGGTCCATCACAGTTACGTTACTTGTATTACACTTTTCACACCGCACACGTTCATCTTAACATTATCAGCAGAAAGCTCAGTTTGATCTTATACAACTTTTCAACAATAAAGTAGTTTGATAAGCTTAACATATAAAATTAAATATTGATTTAGTGTTATATTGCTTGCTTTGTTTTTTTGCATGCAAAAGATCTGCAGCATTTCAAAGTCCAAAGTTTCCCCCTAGTGAAAACCTGCTCGTAAACTGTTTAAAAGAGCTCGTTTGTAGTCCAGGCTGTAGTCTTGTGCTGATTTTCTACATTAAAATTTAACCCATTTAACTTGATGCTCACCTAACAGCTTTTTTGTCCTTGGAAAACAAAATGTGCAGCTACCCAAAGTAAGCCTTTATTCCTTCTCTTGAGCCATCTTTGACTAGGTAATCACTTTTACTGTGTCACAATGTCCCTAAAACAATAAGGCAATCCTTGACATTAGCAAAGTGCAAAAGTTTATGTGGCAACTTCTGGCATGAGCACTGGTCATATGACCATATCGCAGCGCTTTGAAAAGAGTGTAAATCTAACAGACAATTCAAAGTTGTGGAAACTTTCAGATTGATCTGAAACGCATAAACAAGCCCTGGGTGTGGTTTAGTGTGCTTTCATCTGGCCTTTTGTGCTGTAATGCTTCTTAATGTCAGATGGTTGTAATTTTAGTCTTCTGCTACAGAAAACAATTGAAAAATGTTGAATGAAGTGACTAATTTCAGAAATGGCACAGCTATTGCGTGTAAATATTCCATTTTTAAACACGGAGAATACTGCAGGAATTCCTTCCTTGCTGTGGGACTGAGCCCGATTCCAACAAGCGGACTGCAGAGGTTTTGTTAGTGGCCGACTTCTCAGTGGGTTACAATTACACTCTCAGAATCTAAAGTTAGAAAAATGACAAAATCTGACACTTTTTCACTGGACCAGCAAGCCAATCAGATACTAGAAAAGTAAAAAGCATTAAAGTTTTCTCAACTCTATGATCTACACCCTCACTAGTATCCTGGTGGGAGAATGGGAATCTGCCCTACCTGTCAACATGTACTCTGCATATTTGGAGAAGGGATTCAAATATGTCCCTCAGCACACCATGTAGGTGTTGTTCCCGGAGAATGGAATACTGTCTGCATTGCTATGAGCCCCCCGTGCCGATACAAATGAAGACTTTGGTTTGCATTGGTGGTAGTAAGTCGGATTGTTCCATGTAGGACTTCGGTTTCATGAGGGTTATGAACTTGTGTTCATAACTTTTATAGTCAGAATTCCTAGGTGCAGTAAATTCCAAGGTATTTCAAGGTGTTGATAATGTTGTGTTGCTCAAACAAGGATCTTCAGTTCTCATAAGAGCCCATTTCCTAAACCAAAACATTTTAAGGTAAACCTGTGGCTGTGGTCGACTGTGAGGTGACTGCAGCACAGTGGTGGGTATGAGAATCCATCCATTTTCTATACCCGTTGAATCCATTACTGGGTCACGGGGGTCTGCTGGAGCTGGTATGAGAATCAGCACCTCCAAATCTGAAACCATATTTCTCAGACAGAAATAATGGGGAGAAAAAATGGGGGTGACATTGCTGTCATTTCTGGCAACGCTTCAACGGTACTACTACACTCAATCAGCAGATTTTGGGTCTGATAATTATATAAAAACGTCAAATTGATGTCTGGCATTGATGTTCGGGTTATAACAATCTACTTCAACAAAATAATTTAAAAGAAAATTCAAGCATGTGTGGACTTGATCAAATGACAAAAGACACATCTGCTCACACTGAAACAATAATGGTCAAATATCAACCTTTCTATCGTTAAGAGTTAATCAGTCTATAAATTTCCATGGTTCTTCCTGTTTGTCACGTGTCACGTTGGACTTCCTGTATAATCATCTCTGAAGTAAACTATTACTTTTCTTAAAAGAGCTTAGTGCAGACTCTGGTCTGCACTAAGTCAAGTTGACTTAAAAAAACAAAAACAAAAAAACAATATACACTGCATCGATTGTGTTAAATTAGATCAAGGATGGCTGGTGTCTCTTTTAAAGCATTGTGGGATTTTGGGTACATTTCATAGAGACATTTCTGCTAAATGGGGAAACTGAAAAATCCCTCCTTAAAGTTGGACATCAGGTGTGCTTCTCAACTTAAATCCAAAATGTATACACTGTCTGCAGACATTGTAACTGAACAGCTCACTTTCACTTTTCATTTTCACAGGATCCCTTAAAATAAAAAAATAAAAAGTTAAGAGGTAGCACTACAAGCAAGTAAAAAGGAAGTATACACAGACAATATAAAATGCCATAAAAATACCTCTGCCACTAGAAGTTTCTGTTTGAAAGGTAAGTGACAGAAGTAGCTATTTTGGGTTTTTACAAGTTAAGTCTCTTCCAGCTGGTGCATGAGTTCTGCAAGGGCTTCAAGCTAGAGAAGACCTGCAATGGCTACAAACCTTGATAAACATCCATTCATTTTATTGATAGATCCCACCAAAGTGTTTTAGCAACAATATTTAAGTAGCCAGAAACAGAGGAGTCCTTATATGGTAATCTATACTCCATGCAGGAATTATTTTTGTCTTGTGCGTCTGAAACAGTAATTTAAAAAAAAAAAAAGGAATCCATTATTTCTATTTAGTCTGCTCATGTGACTTCTATCAAACATCTTTCAGCTCCTGAAAATGGAATATATTCCTAAAGTTTTATAAATCTGAAACACACACAAAAAACATCTTAAAATGCAAAAGAAGGGTCAATTTTTTTGTTGCAGAACCCTTGTCTTGGCCTTTCAAATTGAGTCTGGGACAAGCTCCAACAACCTAGACTATTTATAAAAATTCACCATCATCTTTAGGTAAACCCCTGGTTCCTTCAGGCCCGTTTCTTATTGCATCATTGGACCTTTGGTTAGCATCTGGCTAACTCAACTCCACTTTGCACAACATTTCCTAAACCTCAACATTTTAAGTTAAACCTGCAGCTGTGGTCGAATGTGAGGTGACTGCAGCTTTACAAGTACAGTTTAAGACTGGATTGTGCTTGAACTATCATCATTAAGGTGCAACGATACCTCAAGTTACACAGACTGATAAGATATGAGAGGACATAAGAACCTCTATGAGCTACTAGATCTGTAAACAAGGAGGCCAAGGCTACTAAGCTGAAATGTGATTAGTAAATTGCTTCTCTAACCCTCATTAGCGCGAGTGATGAGGAAGTGATAATGGCCACCCATTGGCTAAGTCGAAGGGCAATCAAAAGTCTAGGCCCATACTAAAAATAAATGTATTGCTTTAAATAAATTCAATTTGGTGCTTTCACTACTCAGTGTGTCACCATAGGTGACGGTAAGAACATAGATGAACCCATCAATAGAGACCCCTGCCTTTTACCTCAGCTCTCTCTTTACCACAACATACTAGACAGGATTACTGCAGATGCTGCACCAATCTGCCTGTCAATCTCGGCCTCCATTCTTTCCTCACTCATGAACAAGACTCAGAGCCATTTGAACTC
>JAOWBL010000003.1:2585420-2599145 GCA_028564865.1 Zenarchopterus dispar
CTGCGAGGGCTGAAGTTTGAGGCTTGATGACGTCAGCAGGGCCACGTCGTCGTAAGAAGCAGAGATGGAACAGTCTTTAATGTTAATGTAAAAGTTAGTATAAAAAGGTGGAAAGATTACACATTTAACTAAAATTCTGTGGAGAAATCAGTCTCTGTAATCAGTTAAATTCATAACTTTATCTTGAAATGCTTTGAGGCACCAAGACAGTCTTTTGGGTATTCTTGAACTTGTTTTTGACTGGAATCATGAGAAACATGAAAGAGATTGTCAGGGGCAAATGTGTACATCACTACCAAACTAAGTGAAAAAAAAAATCATAAAAATAAACTTGCAAAAAATATTTCCTTAAACTTCCATTTGTAATATATTCTATGTGACAGAATGTAGCATTTAGTCCAGGTTAAGCTTTAAATTGAAAGACTGCTGTTTATATCCATAGGCTGTATAATTATAGGGCAAACCCTCTGTGACATCACCCAAAGGTTTCTGAAGAGTGGTTTTTAAGCCTCTTTTTACTTGTACTGTGCAGTGCAATGTTGCAAATGGACAGAAGAAACAGGCCTGGGAAGCTAGCCAGAGGAACACACTCACCTCTTGTCAATCACCATTTTAGCTTGGCTGACTTAGCTTATGCTAACATATGATGCTGATTAATATTAAATTCCTTTCATTCTTATCAAATCCGTCCAACTATTCTCAAACTGTTGCTACTGAAACAACATCCAAAATGAGTGCTGTTTGAGCTGAAATGAGGACTAAGAGTTCCACTGGGACCCTTAGCAACTTAGACTGCGACCACTAGGGTTGGAGCCTTGGAGTCAAGACCTGAAATGATCTACCATGGCTCCTGGCACCTCCCATCGACTCACACCAGAGCAGCTGTGGAGCTGGTGGGAAATAATTGCAACAAGAGCTGCCATCTATTCAACAGCGTCTTGTCTATTAGGTTACACTGCCCTTTTTTAAATTAAGTTTTAGCTTGTTTTATTTCTTTAATTTATGACTAGGTTTTATTCTTATCTTGCATGGTACTCCAGACTAAGTGAGAGAGAAACAGCATTTTAAGTCTTTCATGTGTTCTGAACATATAGCAAATTGACAATAAACCTTTAAATCTCCCTCTAGTTTCAAATTGTTGTTTCAATAGCAAAACCAAGAATATCTGATACATTTGACCAAACTCCCTGCTCTAAACCAAATTTCATCCTCAGACTCTTCAAGGCCAACCTACAGCCAGTCATGATAGTCTGTTTGTTAAATGAATAGCAAAACAAAACATCCTCCTTAAAATATGCACGATTATGCTCTGTTACATCTATATTCAGCCATAGATCAACGGACGACGCAACAGAGTACGTGACCCAATGGTTTCTAAAGAATGGTTTTGAAGCATTTCTTTCTTCATGGCGTGGACATCTTGCTCTGGAAATCATCAAATGTCAATCAAAGCTAGCTTTGACTATCACCTCTTCTAACTGATCACCTGCAAAATATCTCCAGAGCTGCCAGCAGATGTTTACAGCAGAGTATACCATTTCACATGTTGACATGGTGGCAAACTAAAAAGATTACTGTCCAGTTTAGCAGACGTTGGGTTAATACAAACAACTAGTTTCTTTGCTAAGGGTGGTTGCATGTTGATTACGGATGAGGAAGTGATGGTGGCCAGCCATTGGCTGAGCCAACTGTCAATCAGTCATGTTAGAAATAAACTTAATGCTTTATATAAACTCTCCTGGCTTGGTACAAAAAAAAAATAAAAAAAATCACCCCCTCAGAGTTGTCATGGGTGTGAAATCAAATGATTAAGACCCAAACGCTTTTTGACCCAGACTGTAAAAATGCTTATTTCTGCTCTAAAGTTGGATATTTTATCATGGACCTCAATCTAGATTGACTCGTTTTTGAAACCAGCCTCTAGCGGTCAGTCGAGGAATTGCAGGAAATCTTAATTGCAACCCAGAAGTTGGATGGTTGGCGCTCGGTTGAGGCTTCCCATCAACTTCTCGAGCAACATGGCTGTGCCACCTACGAAGAAAAACGGGCTTCAAAAACCGGTCTTAGGAAACCAATCGGTCACATGACCAAACGCTTTGTTCATTGTTATGTAGTCTGTGGCCTAAACCTGTGCTTGTTTATAGCTCAGAAGTCATAAAGCTCTTAGTAGAAGAGAGACTCATCGGCTGTCCCAGCCATCAATCAAATGTCCATGCCCTTAATTAGACATACATTCTTTATTATTATTATTATTATTATTATTATATCACCATCTGTTCTTATAGTTTATTCTATTCTTTGCAAATAGTTTTACCTGATGTCAATTTAAAAAAATTATCTTTTTTAAAAATCACCCTCTCTGTACCGTTGTCATGGATGTGAGGTCTGTCTGTGGATACCAAAACCGTCTTTCGAAGCAGGTTGTAAATACATTTGTTTCTGCAACACAGCTGAAGCAGGAGTCAACAGAGACTGACTCACTTTTGGAGGAAGTCAATAGCAGTTAGTTCCTGGATGGAGGTTGGATTGTTGGCGATAGTTTTATTACATCTATCGCTAGCTGCCTAAAGCCGCTCAGGGAGTGGCTGGGCTGGGTACACGCGCCTGCCGCGGGCGGGGAGTCTCCCGGACATAGCGGAACAGCCTTTGAGAAGCGGTTTTAAACTCCTTTTATCACATTAAAAGTAAATAACTCCGTGTTCATTAACAAAGCATCCCCCACCTACCCTCAATGAGAATCTTCGTGTAATTACAAACAAATTAAAAATAAAAGTTTGCTTGGTGACATCACCGGTTGACGTTTCACAACTTTTTTTTTTTCCCCCTTCTACGTACACATAAACTCGCACGTCCTGCGACCAAAAAAGCCGTTAAATTACTGGAAACAACTTCTGTATTTGCTCTGACTCTGCTGTACACGCTTTGTTATAGAAGTTTGAACAATTTCACAACCTTTTTTTTTTTATCGTGGTTTTCCTGCGTAACCGCCACTGATAAAAAAACAAGCATAGGCCTGTTAGCCGCTAACTTTGATGTGCGTTTCTAACGTCTCTTACAACCGCCGAAAACGAACCCGGTTACGGCTGTTTGATGGGTCCAAACTTGACGTAGATCCTCCAGGGATGAAGACTCTCCCATTTCTGTCTAAAAATAGCTACCTGGGATGTGTGTGTGTGTGTGTCCGAGGAGAGGTCTCTGATTTGAGGCTCGGAGGGAGTCTACGGTGAGATTTGGACGATCTTAACTGCCGCAGAAGCATCCCCCATCGTGTAACGGTGCAGACCTCTTACCTCTCGTTTCTTCACTGCGTGCTGCCAAGTAAAGTTGTCTCCAAAATTTTCTACGGCTCCACTGCCTCCAAGTTGTTGTTTGTTTGGTTTTTTTTTTTTCTTCTTGTCCCTGTTCCAGTTGAGAAGGTTTCATGAAGTAGACGACATGAGAAACGCATCGACTTAATTATTGTTCAGTAAGTGAATTCGTCCTCTTTGGTTTCCTTCACTCCAGATTTGTCTCATTCTCTGAGAACAGGAAAAAAAAAATATGTCGCACTTTTTCCTCAAAACTCTGTCCCGTGGTTGTGATTTAAGGCGAATCCAGAGATGCTATCAATACGTTTAGCTTTCAGTTCACTTTCCAATCCTAGTACTCCAAGTTTTCTTCCACCAGATCAACCCGACTGTTGAAGCGATATAGTGGATTTTATGGTTAGCATGTTCAACGGAGATATGAAGGGGTGGGGGGGAGCTTCTTAAAGTGACAGGCCCTACTGGTATGGGGGGTAGTTAATGACACCGAGTCAGTTCCTCAATGCATACAATGGCTCCTATGCACTCAGTTATGTGTTATTCAAATAATATCAACATTTTGCTAAGTCTTCTTAGATTTAAAAAATTTATGCAGAAAGTATGTCATAAAAATAAAGCTTTTAGTCCCCTCCCGACTATTGCTTACAAACAAGAAAACAAAATATACTTAAAGTTAAAGCTGCAGATTTACAAATAAATCTTTTCTTTTTTCAAGGCAGGGATTAAAAAAAATTTTTTTTTTCTTTTTACAAAGCCAAAAGTGACCTTCAGATAGAATAGAATGGACTTTAATTTCATCTTGTAGAAATTTGTCATGGACTCAAGACCTGACAAACTTAGCTACCTTCAAAGAAAAGCTGAATGAATACAATACAATGCAAGAGGAGTGGACAATACTTCACACGAGTCGACCATTAGCACATGTTGCGCTGTACATTATCCATGTTGTACTACCACCTGACTGACTGAGGATCCAGATGTAAGGGGTTAGGCCTACATTTGCTTTGCCAGTATAACTGAATCCAGGAAGTAAAGAACATTGCAATTATTTTACTGACTACTACAGGCTGACTCAAAACATTCAATTCCCGTTGACCTATGTGTTAAAATGTCCAACTTTGCAGAAATGTGTATATTTACAGACTCATTCATTAAAAAACAAAAAAGTCAGGTGGATTTTACTTCTATGACACTGTACAGCAGTGTATTTTTATGTCCCACATCAACTATATAAAGTCATCCATTTATGGTGTGAGCTTTAGAGATTTTCAGAAATGACTAACTGTTGTCAATAGTTACGTGCTATCATTTGTCCTCTTAGTACTTAGCACTAGCTTGACTTTTAAACTATGACCAAAAACCTCACAAGGAATATAATCTTATTTAAAATATAATACATTTTGTTGTTGCTTATTAATTGTTCTAACAAACAATGGTAAATGGCTGTCGATTGCCCTGGAAGGGCCTAATGCCACTTAGCTAGGTGGCGCTAACCATCTGTAGACTAAATGACTGCAGGCTTTCCTTGGAAAGGTAATATTAGGGATTTTTTTCTCCCAAAAGTGCAAGGACTAGACCCTATATGAGAATTGACTGAAGTTTTAAAAATAGGACACTATTAATAGGTACAATTTAAAACTGTCATTCTGCTCTTTCCAAAAATGAGTGCAGCAACTTTCTTCCTCTGCACCTGCACCTAAGTTATTGCCAAGATATTAATTTTTGTCTATAGTAAATTTCAAACAAAATGAGCCCTTTTTTCTCATATGTCTAATTAACATTTCACGGTTGTCCTCCTTTTTTTAAACAAGAGGTGCAATCACTTTCCTGATTGTGCTTTTGATCCCCAGTCCTCTGTTTATCTCAAAGGCTTTTGATTCACACGTTCTATTGAACAGTTTTCTTTCATCTTTTTTGTGGACTGGCACAGCTTAGTACCTTGTAATGTCTGCATAGGATCTTAAAAAACACACCGTTTTAACTTTCCTTTCTGTTTCTTTATGGTTCAGCCAAGTCTGTGACATTTCTCCAAAAAACCTAGCAGCTAAGTTTGAGTCTGTGTGGCATTAATCACCCTCCATACGCCCTGGCATGTCAGGGAAGGCCAAGACTTGTTAGGACTCATCATCTGTGACTGGCAAACCTGTGCATGCCCAATGCTGTGGTTGCACACACCTCAGCCTCTTCTATCGTCCTCATTTCCGAGCTGAATATCCACAAATATGCACTCAGCATAAATCATTGAGAGCCCTTGCACAAGTGGCACAACATGATTAAGAATATTTATTGCGTAATTGTATAAAGGCTTGTAATTAAACACAATTATCCACATTCTGGTCTCTTTGGCTCCACTTAAGACAAAATAGATCAAATCATCTTTTCAGCCCTGGTGAATAGCACAAATGCTCTCAGATGTGAGTGCAGACATGCAGGGAGAAAGTGGAAGAAGGACAAGCTCCAGGTTTCCCTGAATATTTTATCCCACTGCTTGACAAAATACCGGAGTTGCTAAAACTGCTGTTTACCTATCAAAGACCGCTTCTAGCAACAGCCAAAGACCTTGTGTTCCTTTTTCATGCTTTTAACCCAATTGCAATAATCCAGAAACCGTCACAAGTCCAGTCTGAAATTAACCCTTTTTTTGCCTCTAACATATTCGGCTGTTTTTGAGCAGATTGAGTGCATCAAATGCAGTCTTCAATCTCACCCTTTTACAGGTGTTTTATACTCTTGCTTCAGATATTCCTTTCTTGATTAATATATCCTTCATATCAGCCTGAGATGGATCTGCTTTTAAACATCAAAAGGTAAAAATAAAATGTGACCCAACTGTTCTAAATCTTTTATATCTAAGCTCCCATTTCTGTCTAAAGTTCAGGTGAATGTCATTTTTGATAAACTCCAGATGTTCTTACAAAGCAGTGACATATGTGAAAAGTTTCAGTCTGGTTTTAAATCACTTTACAGCACATAAACTACTTGAACTTTGCTGGGGGGGGGTTTCAGATCTGCCTGCAGCCTTTGATATGGTGGATAATATATTTCTGTCGTCAAGATTTGTACATTTGCAGTAATTTTTCATTGTTTTTTTTTTTAGTTCTGAAAATAATCTTGTCTGCGATCTGTGTGTTTAATGAAATGAATAACAATGGAAATGTTGGTTATATTTATTTAACTAAAAAAAAAAAAATTTCTGGGAAATGAGTTCACACACATTTCTTTTTTCTAAATTGTACTTTATTTTCTTTTAAAGACATATGTTTTAAAACAGCAACTGTAGAGAATAAATAAAGAAACATGTTTTTTTTTTGTTTGTTTGTTTGTTTTAATTCCATAGGTACATTTATGCAATTAAAAACTTTATAATATGCATGTCCATTATCTTGAAGACCGCAGGAATCTTCTTTTGTTTTCTCTTAAATTAAAAAAGAAATTGTCCCCTTCTCTCCTGCCATCAAATTTATTTCCAGATAAATTAAACGTAAAAAAAAAAAAAAAGAATCAAGATAGAAAAATTCCCAGCCCTTCCTTCCGCTTGGTTAATTTTTAAAAGTAGTGGCAGCAGAGATTGTTAATTTTTGAAGTTTTTAAGTCATCCATTTTTAAACCAAGGTATGTACAATGAGAGGAAATCCATTTCTATTCCATTTTATTCACTCCATGTTTTTAATTTATGTATAAATAATAAAACTAACTCTACATAACAATATTACCAATGGTTTTCTTACAGAATAGTATTTTCTTTTGCCTCCGGCTGCGTAGACTGGCCTTCTGTTAACGCCATAGACCACAAATCACACCATAAAGTAGAACCCTGTTCAGTAGAATAACATCAGTGATATGCTTTTTCTTAACAGGAATATCTTGTTGTCAACAATAGAGTATGTACATAATATAAATGAATCCAGCAGTGGAATGATAGGAACTTTGGAGCACTTCTGATACTGTGAATCTTGACTATGTTAATGATTTTTTTTTTTTCCATTTCTTTTTTTTTTTTTTTTTGCTTTTTTGCTGACGTTACTGCGGTTGTTGTTGTTGTTGTTTTTGTAAGCACGCGCATGGGGGATACTGCTTTTGCGAAGTGTTGCTCCTGTGCTATACGGTTGGTCAGACAACCAAAAAAAAGGCTGGGACATCCCGAGTGGTTTTCTTGATTGAATTCTTAGGTTTTCCTGGAAGCAAAGAAGCAGAAGGAGAGGAGAGCAAAGAGAGTTTTTAAACAAGCCAGAGAAATCAAAACAAACAAATACAAAAGAAAAAAAAAAACACACACATTCACACAAGACTTTGGAAGTGGAGTGGTGTCTGCAATACACACTGCTTGCACTGATGCCTCAAAGGTAAATTTCAGAGATCATCTAGTGTTCATGCAACTGTAATAGTGATAGTTTTACCGCTGCAGCTGCACATACGCTCTAGGAGAGTTGTCTGTCATTTCTTTTTGATTAATTCAGAACATGCACAGTAGGAATTCTGGTAGGGATCAGCTCTTCAAATTTTAGAAAACAGCGAGATCAAATTTCAAATTTACACAGAGAATATTTTTTTTTAAAAAGACATGAGTCATTCTGCATTTTTGATTATCCACCAAATGTTTGACTCGAGATGGAGTTTGGTGTAAACAGAGTATCTGAAGGTGCCAGAAAAAATCTTTAATGCTCTTTTTTAAATAACTTTTAAAATTGCCCGTTCTATCTGAATTTAACACTAAGAATTTGTTAAGCAAGAAAATAAAGAAAACCCTCTTAAAACAGTTATTTGTCTGCAAATTTTAAGAACAAAAAGATATCCCTGTTAAAGAAAATATTAGATATGTCAGTTGGCTTAGCTGGTTGAGAAATGTTCAGAGTAAAACGCCTCCTTGAACATCAGGACTCACAGTTCCCCAGCAGATCAGTAAACTGTACTTAGCTGGCCTTTCAGCTATAAAAAGTGGATGTAATGTCATGTTTTAATATTTTACTTCAATAAGAGTCAGCGTTTAGGGTTTTTAAACAGAAATGGACTCTAATGAAGTCATTAAAGATTGTGTTAATTCGGATATTAAAGGACACTAAAAATCTAGCTGCTGAGCGTTTGGAGCACAAACTTTTTCAAATTTTGATTTATCTTAAAAGCAAAAGAGAAAAACAAGTTTAGAAAAATTTAAGGCATAAATATTGATTTGGTTACATTTGCAGCCTCAATGACCTGGAGAAACCCTCCACTTAAAATATTATTATTGGTAAATATAAAGAAATATTTCTGACTTAAAACAGCCCAAAATCTATCAATAGATGGAGAGGAGTGTAAGCTTTCATCAAAATGGTGCAAATCAAAGCCATTTTAAGTTAGAAAGAAATATCTGTAGAAAAATGGTAATTGATGTTAGCACCAGAAGCAATGGAGCTACGTTAAAATCAACTGCTATTTTGAGCCTCTAAAAAGACTCCAAAATTTAATTTAAATTAAATGATGGTGTTGATAGAGTCCCTACAGAGACACTAATGTCATTTTTAATTTTTAAGTGTACAAAGGGGTGTACATAAAAAAGTACTGTTAGTACACCCATCTCAAAAAATTAAACTAATTTCTAATAAAGTAAAAATGAATATTAGGAATATTAGGCTTATTTCTAGAGGGGCTGTTTATGAAGTGTCCAAACGACTGCCAACAAGTATTAGTACGCTGGAAAAACTAATTTCTAAGCAACGCTTAAAGAAAACTTGTTTCAAGAAAATTTAGAACTATTCTAGACTATTTTGCTGGTTGTAAAAATTATAGTCAAAGAATAATGTTCTTACTCCATGGATGAAGATATATTTTATTTACAATGAGACAATGATGACTTGATTTATGGAACATTATTCCTGTTTTTCCCGTGTATTCACGACTTCTGCTTCCATTGAACTGGATCAATACTTAGATATTTGGTACAAAAACAAGCAAGTGTTCGAAGCAAAGTTGGTTTACTTCTATGGGCTACACTTCCAAAGTTAGAATTACCTTGATTTGTGTGGAGGGATGCTCCACACTATACCTTGAGTGAAAGCACATTTTTTTGAGTCTTCTCAGAGGCCTAAAATAGTCGTCTATTTTGACGTAGCTCCACTGCTAACTGTGCTAACATTAACTTGTATTTAGCTGCAAACAAATATTACATTCTCATTCAAAACTGCATTCATTTTGGTAACTTAATGAAGGTTTACACTGCTTACCATCTAATAATAGACCTAGGGTTATTTTAACTCTAAAATGTTATTTTAAGGACCTGGATATACTCAGTTCACAACAAACATCATGTGTTTCTTGTTGTCTTGGATAGGACATAAAAAATGTGCATGTCATCAACAAATATGGTGATCCTTGTTTTTATTTTTGTCCCAGAATTCCTACAGAGGAATGAGCTTCCTCAGCCAGCAGCACGTGTCACAGCAACCAGACAGCCTTACCCAAAACCTTCTGAAATAATCAAAATAGTGTCTCTGCTGGGTCAAAACAATCACACGGCAACACACACACACACAGACATTTTTGTTTTTGTTTTTAAAGCTGTACAGTTTTAAATGAACACACTTGTCTTTGTGTCAGACTCAGGTAAAACACGCACAAGCACAGTCATTCACAAACGCTACGTCGCCAACCATGTACAGGGGCACGTCCAGTACGGTTTCAGTCTCACAAAAAAAAAACAACAAAAAAAAACAAAGTTCAGGCACAAAGTCACTTGGAAATGAGTTACAACCAAAGAAAAACCCGGCACTCACCGCAAAACTACCACATCAACCAACTGAACAGAGGGAACGTGTAAGAATGATAATCATGACAGACAACGAAAAAAGGAAATTAATCAAAAACCAAAAATGTCTAAAGGGAAAAACCTCTGATGTATCCATTATTTGATGGACAACAAGCTACATTATGTCTTAGCTCTGAGGCTTTTAGAAGACTTTTAAAAGCAGCATGTCATGATAATCAGTTACTTACAGATGCTGAGGTAAAAGTGACAGTTATTGATCAGTGTTTGCAAGGATAAAAAACCAGGACAAAATAATGAGAGGAAACTCACAACGCAACAAACACAGTTCACGGTCGCCACAGTAACCCGCCATGCAGTTGGGCATGGTGAGTCAAGGCAACGGCCCAAAATCAAAATTGCTAATGGCAACCATCACAGGCAATATCGCCACAGCAACCAACCAACACAGGCCAATTAACTTACAACGCGGTGAGGAGGTAGGGGGGGAGGTTTTAGTGGTTGCTAGGCAACCGTAGCCATAGCGACGCAGTCTCCACATATATGTATGGACGGGACAGCCTTCAGAGTGGTTTGATGGTTTGATTTTTTTTTTCGTTGTTTCTTTTTTTTTTTTTTTTGCAGGAAATATGGAATGTGGCACAGCACAAAAACAATAAATGAAAATAAAACAAATAAATTAATGACGGACAGTAGTCAGTAACCAATCCTGTGACAGAACACTTGTTAGAAAAGACATGTGAACTGAGTAAAAGTCTACTTCTCAATGAAATTGTCCCTAAGTACTGAGCAAGAAAAGAAAGAACCATTTTTACACATCAAAGATATCTTATAATGTTGCTTTTAAGTGATGAAACCTCATTAAAAATAATCTAAGTTTTCAAGCCCATCCACTTTGTATCCTTAACTTTCACACAGGTTTTCCAGCTGTCAATCAGTCCCTCCCTGACCTGGCGCTGCATCCTCCAACAGATTGATTTGAAGACACTCACCTTCTTCAGTAAGGTCTGTTAGCATCCTTAGGCCTCTTCAGCTGCACCTTCAGTCTCTTCATGCCGATCTGGAAGCCGTTCATGGCCTGGATGGCCGTCTGGGCGCTGGATGGGTTGTCAAAGCTCACAAACCCTGGGGTGGGAATGATTAAACACACACACACACATACTTTCACACTGTAGATAAGGTTGCATCACTCGCAAAAGGGAAAAACAGACATCACCCTTCATTGTGACTCACCAAAGCATTTGCTTTGGTTGGTGGCGCGGTCAACAAAGACTTTTGCGGAGATGACGTTTCCAAATGGCAGGAACATCTGCAGGATCTCTGAGTCCGTGAACTCCTGCGGCAGGTGGTATATGAAGATGTTACACCCCTCTGGACCTGTACGTAAAAAAGACAAGACAGTCCTAAAGACACATGGGTCACAATAGGACTAAAATAAATGTTTCACACCACTTTTACTTCTTTGATGGTGTTTTTGATGAAACCCATGTGATGAGGGACCTCAGTCGAAAGTCAGAGACTTTTGATCCATGCATAAAAATATTTAGGTGACAAGGGAAACTGAAGACAACAATGTAAATTATACCTTGATATTTCTAAACATTTACCTTTAATTCATATTGCATATACTGTTCAGATTCACTTCATCATATGGATTTAAAACAATTTAAATCAACTATAACTATTCCATAATCACTATTTAATTATAAAACATTTTATTTCTAATGTGAATAACTAATGAAATGATCAATTATCATTCATATTAAGAAAGTATAACAAACATATACTTATATGCACCATCTACTCATACTGACTTGAGTAAAAACAGTCAAAAAGTCTGCAATTAAAGCGAGTAACAGTTCGTGTACATCACCACTCTCTAACTCCTCCTTATGTGTCCAACTCATCCGGCCATAATGGTCAAAAACAAAACAAAAAATTAAAAAGTTAAATAACTGAAGTGTGTTCACCTGTCAGACACACATTTTCTAAGGGTGGAGAATATTATTTAATGTTGTCGTTATGATTTTGGCAAGGTGTGACATAATAAATATGTAATGTATAATGCTATAATGGATGTACTGGCACTGCCGGAGGATTAAATGAACAGAAGAATTATGGGGAAACAAAAGTTCAAGGACCTCAAAGATTGACTGGCCTGTAGGCACCATGATTTCTGAGCCAGGAAAAGCCTTTCATCTACATTTCTGTCTTTACCACAGATCAGCAGGCTCATTTCTTTCCATTGACATTCATGAGACACGCTGCATGGACTGTTTACATTTAGATGTGATCGTGTCGATGGTGGTATATGAGGATTATTCACGTATGCATTTCCATTTCTCTTTCTAAACTGGGATTTATGGAGAGAGCATTTTTGCTGAACCACTCTCAACTGCATGCTTTTATAAACCTTATTGTTCTTTGGCATATGCTATTTTCAGTGTCTAATAAGAGTCCTTAACGGTATAGACTTTCAAATGCATGAAGTAAGGATAGTCTTTTTAATGTATTTCTTCCCCCTAAGTTACTGGTATTAATTTATTATGTTAGAAAGACTGAATGGTGGTTATAAGACTATTATGTAATCCAGTGCAGTGAACCCTTTTCAGATTTCTTTTATTTTTTGTCAGTGTTTCATTTCTTTGTAATGGAAAATGCTTTGAAAGCTCTTTACTCATGATTTGCATATTGGCAGTGGGACTAAATCGATTAAAAATGTATTGTCTGGTTCCAGGTCCTCCACTTTGAGGGGCCTGATTTTTTTTTTTCTGCCCTATACACTGTAAATTAAATGTCTTTAGAAGATGACGTGATGGGTACTTTACTTAATATCAGACTTTCAAAATGTTAAAAGTTCATTATTAGCAATGGAGTTTATTGGTTGCATAGATTTGATCTTTTACTGTGACAAATTATAAGTGTCAAGTAAGTCCTAAAAAAGCATAAATGCATCTCTACTCTGTGTAGATTTGAATAAAACAGCTTTCCAGATCGGCCAAGAATAATGTTAGACTTCTTTTATCAGGAGTATTTTCTGCAAAAATCTGGTGTAACATGTGATTTATGACGATAGAGTTAAATATTCGAGGAGAAAGAAAGCATACTGCATGTGGTAGTGCATAGGTGTTTGTGTTTACCTTCTCTCTGCTGAAGCTGCTGCGGCTGCTGTGGCTGCTGAGCCACCAGCGTGGGCTGGTGGGGAAACGGCTGTCCCACCAGGCCGTAGGCAGCGGGGTAGGTGGCTGACGGAGAGGAAGGACAGGTCAGCAAATTATTGTTACACACTATATCAAATTATGTGGCAAAACTGCTTCTTGCACCTACAGATTGGCAAAAAAAAAAGTTATAGACTGTGTTATATTTCACATGCAGTGTTTCTCATCCTCCAAGAGGTTATGGTAAATTCCGGACTATAAGCCGCTACTTTTTCCCCAGGCTTTGGACCCTACGGCTTATAAAACGATGCTGCTTATCTATAGATTTGTTTTCGCTAACGGCCATCAGGGGGCGCAGGAGGTACAAAAACGAGACAGACGCTACAGGTCCATGTAAAGAAGAAGACACTCCTTTTGGCGGTTGGGTGCGGCTTATAGTCCGGTGAGCTCTATAGTCCGGAAAGTACGGTATTTACATTTCTCTAATCTATGCTTTGATTATGGAGGAAAAATCCTGCTTTAC
>JAOWBL010000003.1:2619117-2637999 GCA_028564865.1 Zenarchopterus dispar
TGGCAGCGCAGGTGCAATTACATGACAATTACACCACAGCTGGTGGCAGGGGTGGGAAACAGATCTTGTCCGTGTGGAGCTAATAAGATGGTTTTTGTCCTCCCCACCGCTCCTTCCTTCTTTGGCAAAAGTGGGGGGATGGGGTGGAGGGGCAGGGGGTGGATTGGCAGAACACAGGAGGGTTTTAGCTTGTTCCACATGGCTTAGAGGTAAGAGGTTGTGATGAGGAGAGCGGCTAGAGTAGGAGCACAGGGGGAGAGGGTTTTAGAGTGGGCACCGGGCCCCGCTGATCCCCGACGAGAGGTCAGAGAGGTTACGCTACTGTCACGCTAACAATAGGATTTCTTTTGTCGCCATTCTAATAGCAGCGCTCGCCATAAAACTGCCTTTACAATCTCCATTTACCTCTTGCCTGCCATTATGAGATAGCCCTAGTGCTGAAATTCGATTCGCAGGTAAATTAATCCCAATTTATAATCATGAAGAAGAAAAAAAATGGCCTGTTTAAGATTTGAAATGCATCATCCTCCTATAGGATATGGGGGTTAAACGAATGACTAATTTCTTTAATAGTTTTGTTGTTATGTCTATTTAAAAATGATGCATATTGGAAAAAAAAAACCCTTACCGATTTTTCAACTAGTGTTATTTTGTGCTAATGAAACATAAAACTCAAGCAGGAAGTGTTCAACACCACATGAGACCAAGAAAAGCAACTTATCCTGACATTTGAGAAATTTTTTTTGTAATCTAGCCAAAAAAAAAAAAGCATCAAAATAACTAACGCCTGCTTTGTGTGTTCAGTGAAATTCACATAAAGATCTCTTGGGTTTGAGGCTAGATGGATTTTTGTGCGCTTGTTTCAGGCATATTTTTACCATTTCCTTTAACCTCAACAGTTACCTGATACTAAAATTAATCAGATAATAATCAATGGAGCTACATTTTATACCTCCTTCTTGCCTGTGCAGACATGCGCTGACATCCAGGAGTGGGGAGGGGGAGAAAAAAAAGAAGTAAATGATGTATATTTGAACAAAAATGCCCAAAAAGGAAACAGGGGTAACGTCTTGTTAGTAAAAGAGGAAGCAGCAGCAAGTCTGGGAGCACACTCTGTCTCAGTAATTCCTTGCCTTGTCGCCTTGTCTCCCATATAGACGGTTATTATAGAGACGCGGCTGTCATGTCATATTTAGCTCTGGAAATGTCATTTGGCAGCACACCTGCTGCCTGGCTATGCTAATAAAGCCAGATTTAACTTTGATTAGAATTCAGAGAGAGAGGTGGGTGTGGGTGGGGTTGGGAGGGGTTGGGGGGGTGGGGGAGGGTCGGAGGCGAGACAGAGACGCGCCGAGGAAGGGGAAACGTCGACGAGAACATGAGCTGGCGTAGTCGCTCCAGCACTGAGCCACATAGCCATCTCTCCCGACCCGTGACATGTAAGCAAGATGACTCATGCCTTCGCTGGATGGATGTGTCTGGATGCATCACATATGAAGCAGCAGCTGACCTTTATTAGAGCATATCAGCTAAGGAGGGAATTCAACTGCACACGTCAAACTTGGTTAATATTCCTTGCGTCCGTGAGTCTGTGTCGTTTCTTTCGCTCGGACAGCCTCGCCACACTGTTTTTTGGTTGTTTTTTTTTTGTCTTTTTTTTTTCCCCTGTTGACTTCATGAGCTGGCGGGAACCCGAAGAAGAGACCCACGCACTTACCCCCGGTAGGGTCTTCTGCTCGTGCAGTGCATTCTGGGCTTTCAGGGCCGACTCACGTGCGCAGTATGTGAGGAAGGCACAACCTTGAAGAAGACATGAGGAAGAAGATCAGAAAATCTCTTTGTGTGTGTGGATTTTTAATAAATTAAAAAACTATCATCTGTGAGGTTGAGCAGAATTGTGCTATTTCAGCTACACCTTAAGGAATAAAAACACAGAGAAGTTTGTGAGCTACTACAAATATATAAATGTCCTATTCGTTGTATCTTCTTGACGAATGAATGCTGACAACAATCGCAGCTCAGACTGCATTTAGATTTCCTGAAAATGCCATTAAAAAAACAACAACAAACAATTCTGACTTTGTTAAACAGTCCCCCATGTAGCGCCTGAGATCTCCGAGATTATTAAATCATAATATCTGGAGACACAAGCGGCCTGAATGAGTATTTAATATCACGCTGTTCAAGCAAAATGTATGCAGTGCCACATAATAGAGAAAGGCCTTCATTAACCTTTAAAGCTCTCTCAGATCATGAATATGGAAATATATGCAGAATAGGTGTTATAGGTGTTAGAGGACTGATACCACCTGGCCCATACGTCTCCCCAATGACTGATGGTTTTTGAAGATTTTTTTTTTTTAAATATAAAAAGCCTTTTGTTTTCCACTCTCAGATTTGCATTAGAAATGGCAGGAAAGATCATTGTTTAGCTTAGATTGCTTCCTCAGCTTCAGCCCATCTGTCAGACGAGATTCGCTGAGCTCTCTTCCAAAATGTTAGAGGCCTCCCCACCATATGACGGAGAGCATCGGTAGTGGGCGGCACCAATACCTTGAAACTAATTTTAAAAAGTCCCAAAAAAAAATTGATCTCAGCAACTACCTTTACGTTAATGAAGAATGTTCATTCTCTTTTATTCAATTGAAACTACTTGCAGTAAGTGTTTTGTTTTTATTTTAGCGTTGACTTATGTGTTATTAAAGTAGACCGGCAGTGAAGAACATTTCATGAAAAATGGTTGTGCCTTTGGATAAATAAGACAGTATTAGCTGCCAGAAGACACTGAAGCAAAAAAAAAAAAAAAAAATCATGAACTAATGGTCATTTTGTCTCCGTCCAAGAGCATTGTTATTGGACAGTTAGTAGTTTCCCACAAGAACTCTGGACACAGTAGATGGACTGTTCAAGTGTATTAGCCTTTAATGCAAGAGATGGTGCTATTCCTCTTGTCCTCGGTCAGGACACTAAATTGAAACTGCTTATAAAGCATTGAGGCAAAAAAAAAAAACAATAATGTTTTACTCTTTCACATGTCTTCAAGTATGTTTGCCCAATTCGGCGAAAACAGTTTTCTTTTTCTTTAAAAAAAAAAAAAGAAAAAGAAACCTCTCTTCAGAGAGATTTCATTGAATCCATTTGTTTTCCATGTGAATCTATTGAAAACAATCCATAAGCAACTCAAGGAAATAAACTCAGAACCAAATGCATCAGATTTCCTCCTCAGATCAATGGCGAACTGTGTGTTTGGCCTCACGTGGGTCTTTAAAAAGGCTCCAAAGGGACAACAGCTCAATGAGAAGTCATTTAACCTAAATCATATTTATCGGAAATCCAATCACAAATGGAAACTATAGAGGAGATCACATGCTTTGCCCTCACCACTTTCTCAGCACAACCACAACGTTACTCTCCCTAGTACCCTCCCCCCCCTCCCCCCCCTGGCACCTTGCTTACCTTTGTGCATCCCCGTGTATTTGTCTTTTATCACCGTCAACTCATAGATCTTGCCAAACTGCTCAAAGATGGGCTTCAAGTCCTTCTCCTCCAGGTTTCGGGGTATTTGCCCGATGAAGAGCTTGATTGCGTCAGGCTCCTTCATTGAGAAGTCTAAAAAGAAATAATAACACACACACACACACACACACAGAGAGAGAGAGAGAGAGAGAGAGAGAGTGGAGGCGGTCAGGAGCCTGCAGTCTTAAATTCACACTGCACAGGAGGTGAAAACAGGAGGTAGGGGATGGAAGTGCAGATGGGAGCGTTGGGTTGGAATAGAAGACTGAAACATTGGTTTCTACATCCTTGGATAAATCATAGTCCAAACATGGTGGCAGATTTTTTTTTTTTTTCAGTGTTTTGAAACCATTTGATTTGGATGCTGTATTGGAAAATGCTTGCAAAGTAACTGAAGACCACTATGAACTCACTCTTGGCTATTTCAGATATATTATAATATCTACAAGAACTACCAATTCTTCACAAAGAGAAAAACAATTACATTTAATCGTACACACACACACGCAAAAAAAAAAACAAAACGTTTTGTCTGCTTGCCTCCCCACAAAACAGCGAGGAAACAGCAATTTACATATATTAAGCATCAAAAATGATAATAACTTTCCTATTTTCCCCGTCGGAGTCAGATTATGACTCAATAAACATGATCCATGCCAGCAGAGCGGAAATAAACCATCTTTGACTCATTTTATAACACTGCTTTGTTAATTTAACAAAAAAAAAAAAAAGATATACACGTTTAGTTTTAAATACAGAAAGACAAATTGAGCCTTTCCCTCGGCGTGGATTCGTGGCTGTGCCGGATCTGTTCCAGCCCCCACAGAAACATGACAGTGTGTCAGTCAACGCAGCAGGAGACCTGCGCTCCTCTTTGTCAAGACGTCGGTGACAACAACAATGACCTGGACACCATTTCACACATTTGACCAAAAACACACACAGCAACAAAGAGTTAAAATTAAAAACAAAAAAAAAAAAAAGAGGGAGAGAGAGAGAGATACCTGTGGTGCTGCTGGTCGTGGGACAGAATCGGCGCGATCGCTGGATGCCTGTCTTCTTCTTCCCCCCGCTGATATTTAGTTATCAGAGCTCAGTTACTCAGTTCATCTGTCTGTCGGAGCGTCTCTGAATCCCGTAACAAGTTAGGCCCGCACGCCCCCTAAAACAACACAAGTCACATCCAGCGACGGTCCTTTATTCGGCATGAGATCTGCTTGTTGGTTTTTTTCCACTACTCTTTCCTGGGATTTGCTCTATATATTTTTTTTTTTTAGTAAATAAAAAAAAAATTAAATCTCTTTCGGGCTTGGCTAAAAAGAGAGTCTTCTGACAGATGAATATTTAGACTTCCTTCAGTAGACCGCAGGGAATTGGCAGTCTGGCTGGCTGTCCTCTCTTCTCAGTCGGTGTGTGTGTGTGTGTGTGTGGATGTGTGTGTGTGTGTGGATGTGTGTGTCTGTACTCCTTTGACGTCGTAAGCCGGTGTCTCCCTCCCTGTCCATCTCAGCTCCATCCCTCCCCTGGGCTGTTTGAGCCGTGATGTCTGCTGCTAGGGACCGTCGCGAAATGACAAACCTTGCCACAAACGAAGACAAAGATTATTTTTTATTTAAAAAAAAAATTGTTTGTTTTTTGTTTTTCTGTTGTCATGATTATTTGGCTTTAATTGACTCATAGACTCCTGTTTTCCTTCTCTAACTGCGTCTATCTTTAATTCATAAAACCAATAACAACATAGCTTTAACCTCTTTTTCAAAACAACTGCAGTATCTATTACACTCCTCAATCTCTGATTGCTATATCCATTTTTTTAGATGCTTAAAGTTTATATTTAGGCTTTAATAAATAATTTTGAGATCTGCTGATATGAAAACTATTAACTCTCACCCATCCATTGTTTATTCTTATCCACTTATCTCAGAAAGGCTCGAAACGGTCCCAATTCACATTAACCAAGAGGTTGACTCATGAAATATTGTGAATCTATACTTTGCAGTTGTGGGGAAAGAAAAAAAATAGTACACCCTCTGTCATTTGTACTGTTTTAAGCCTCTGGAAATTCAAATTAAATAATAATAATAATAATAATAATAATAATGTGGCCCTTATTAAATCCTAAAACGATGTATATTCAACCTTATATAAAACAAGCAAATAAGTTCCAGTGGTAAAACACACTGCTGCCATTTATGTCCAAACATCTTCAGTTCTGCAGAGTATGAGTCAGGGGTTTATTTATTTATTTATTGCTGTGATTTGTCTTGGCATTGCACGTCTGACCTTTGAGTGAACTGGCAGACATCCACTCCTGGGTAGGCTCGCAACAGTCTTGAATGTTTCCATGTGTAAATAATATTTCTCTCGGTAGAATGAATTACTCCAACTTGTTTGGAAATATCCTAATTATCATTATCAGACTGATGCGCAGCAGGAATTGCTTTTCTCAGATCACTGCTGATGTCTTTTCATTTTGGCATTGTGTTGCACACCTCAGTGCTCCAGACAAATAACTGTCAAAACATCTGATTTCATAATGATGCATTAATTGGGTGCATTCAGTTAGTAGCACCTAGTTTTTAATTCACCCTCCTTTTATGAAAGTTGTAAGTTCTGTTGAGTTTTTTCTCACTCCTTCTGCATTTAGGTTTAGTTTTTGTTAAGCAAATAATTATATATATGTAATATTTCATGTGATGTAGAACATCTATGGCTGTTTTTTTTTTTTTTTACAAGACTGTTAGATTCATACTTTCTGACCTAGACTATTTAAAATCCACACATTTATTCAACTTAGAGTTTGCCTAAATTGCAAGTACAGAAAGATCTCACCTTAAGTTACTGGAGTTTCACAATTGACTGTCATTAATACGCAATATCAACTGAGCCGCAACATGTACATGTAATTACTATATACGTTAAGCTATTATTAAATAATAATACATTTTAAAAATACAAAAACGGGAGTTTAAAAGGCTTTAAATTTAAAAAAACGGGTTAATTTTTCGTTTTTCACGCAAACGATAAAAAGCAGGCGGTCCCTGACATCAAGCGCTTCAAATCCGCCTTTTGTTCTCGCTGTGGAGCTGGCCGTGGTTCTGAAATGTATCTACTTAATTCATTTCACATGATCAGTGACATAATATAACCTTTCTGAGCGAAGGGAAGCACATAAAATCAATAAGCCTGCTCATAAGTTGTACATCACGAGATATACACGCACATATACACGCCCTCCGTGAAATTTCGGCAGCGTGTAAACAATGAGCCCACATGACAGCAGGCTGCACACACCCGACATGCGCACACGGCGGCACTTCAAAGGAGTCACGATCTGGACCTGTTTGGCTCCAGCAGCAGCAGCAGCAACATTATGGTGATTATTTTAAGCAAAGTTCTGGGCACAAATCTCTACGTGGGCTCGTCATTAATTCCTTTATTTCCAACGTTAGAATATCTCTCCAGCTTGTCTCGAATACTAAGACTGCCATCTGCCATCAGCCACCAAATCCTGTCTGCCTCCCTCCTCTCAACGCCACTATAAGCTTGTGGTGGGTGTGCTGCAAAGATTCAATTCCCCTTGAGTTGATAATTCATGAATTATGGCACAAACGTGTTTGAGGAATGTGTCATCTTCAGATCAGATGGCAGCTTATAAGCAACTGGAAAATCTGGTGACATCCTGAAACACGTGATGAAGAAAGAGGGGTCTTAATATTAAAACCTCTAAACCCTGAATAGAAAGCAGTGTATAGATAATGGATGGATGGATAGAAGTAGGACGGATCAAGTGACCAGGTTAATGCATTTTTAGTGATGTATTACTGTGAAAGCTGTGTATTTTTTTTTTTTTTTTTCAAAGGACAATAAGCACCTAAGTAGATTTAATTTGACCCTTAAACTCTATTTTCATCAATCACAAGGGTTTGGTAACAGTTTAAAAATAGGTTTGAAATAGTGAACAGTGGTTAAATAAATCGTGAGTCATGGTGATTCAAGCTGTATCATGACGTCATGTCACTCAGGGTGGATAATCAATTCATTTTTTTAAAAATTTCCCTGAAAGCCAAATGTGCTGAAATAGAAATAAAGCACAACAAATTCTTCTTTTGAACTCAGCGTTGAATAATGACATTGACTTGCGGAGCTGCCTAAACTCAGTCACAGATCCACCAGACAGGGACAAACCTGCTGACTGCAAAGCCTGACTCATGAGATTTTAGCCAAATGTGTCTCCTCCAACACTTACCGTAACTTAAATCAGGCCCGCACACTGACCTTGGGATAAAGTTTGGTCCTTTAGAAGAAGTTAAAAAAAAATGTGGAAAAAAACCACACAACATTATTATTATTATTACTATTATTATAAATAAATACAACCTTTTTATAAAAAAAAATCTATTTTTCTGTGCTTCGGAGAATATTTTAAGGTGTCAAAGGTGGGTAAGAACTCAAAAACCCCAAACATCACGTTCACTTCATCAAGGGGCACATTCTTACATCACAAACCAAGATCAGCGTAAAATTAACCAGCCTACACATCTTTATCTCCACCTAAAAAAAAAAAAAAAAAAAAATCCAATCATTGCATTCACCTCTGAAATGTGAAGACACCTCTTGATTTTTAAAAAAAAAAATCTATTAACACTAAATTCTCATCAGCAGTTATAAAGTTTATTTAATGTAAGAAAGAAACTCATTTAAAAAGGTTCTACTAGAATGACTTGTGTTTTTTTAATCCTGAATTCTTGCACGACTACGCAGATTAAATGTGTATATCAGTAGTACAGTGTTAGACGCTGTCATTAAAGAAAAAAAAAGAGGAAAAGATGAAGTGTCGCAACAGTTTTTAATGTTAATCTCCTAAAACATAATTGTGGAGAAAACAAACTTTCAACCTTCTCAGTGGATATCCACTCACCATCCCATACCCATCTTGTTGAGTATGGAGCCCCCCAAAACCATCACAAATACTGCTCAAGTTAGGAAGGCATAGATGCTTGGAAAAAATTTATGATGGGCCTTTTTTTGTTTGTTTGTTTGTTTTGGGTTGTTTGTTTGTGTGTGGTGAGAACTGGATGGAGGTGAAGGGAGGAGCTAAACTGCTACACTTTTTGGGTGTTTTGTTTCAAACATCTACAGGCGTCATGTCATCCAGAAAGTCCTCGCCCCACCTTTAATGAAGAAAAAACAAACAAACAAAAAACAACAACAACAAAGAAACTGAGCAACAGTGAAGTTCAGGGTTCATGGAAGCATTATGTTACTGAAAACAAAACCCAAAGTGAGTGGTTTATGACTGATCATCATGTTACTTCAGCTTCATCTCTCAATACATGACTGAAAATACACTCTTTTACCATATTTCTGAAGTCTTCTGGGAAGTATACACGTAACACTTCATTTTGTTTGTACTGTGCCATAAATGCTGTAGAAAGCAAAGATAAAGACCAAAAGTGTCTGTTAACTTGGTTTTATAGTTCAGCTTCTACATATGTGACTTCTTCGAGTGGAAACCTTTGAAAAACGTTCCCATGATTGCATCCTTAAAACATGGCGTTTGGAGACATAAGTACAGTAAAACAGACACAACTTTTACTCACTCATTTATGGTCAGAAAAGAAAAAAACTCACTGTTGCATCTAAACTATAGTTATACAATTAAATGTTAGGATAGCACACTATAATTAAGCATTACTTTAAATATGTGTTTTTATTGTTATATATCACTTCTAAGTATTTCATAATTTTAAACTGCCCAAAAAAAAAGTGTTATAATTAAAGACAGTCATTTGTCTAATGGTAATATGAATTGTTTAGTTTACAGCTTGAAAAAGAAATTCAATAAATAAATCAAACGCTTAACCTTGTTATCGAAGCAAATTGCTTTTCATATAAATGATTACCTCTGGAGGTGAAAAATATAAAACCATTTACTTGAAAAGTACTTTCACACTTTTTTTTGTGAGTATGAAAACATTTGTTTTTTTTATGGATATAAATGGTTTTATTAGGAGGTGAAGGACCTGCTGTAAATAGCAAATAAATCACCAGACAGATATTTTAATTTTAGAAGGACAATAACACTTTATTCTTTTTTCTTACAACTGGAATAAAAAAAATTTAAAACAACAACCATCAAGTCTGGAGATGCTTAAACCCGACTGTACTTACTGGCACGGTGGGCTTTCTGTCCAACCTTCCTGCTCTCCTGCGTTTTCCTCCCAAACACACAACTAAACACCCAAAACAGAAAGGGAGACACACATTTTCCAACGTTTTTATTTTCATCCTTTTCCTGTGTCAACCGTTTTGACTTCCTGCTGGTGGCACTAAGTTGGAGTTTAGGAGCTATTAAACTGCGAGCTTACTCAGCTGCTGCGGCGCGCAGCCATCGCAACGCACCGTGGAGGAGCATCACCGGGAGCGGAACAGGATCCACGGAGCATCATCTCCTGCGTGGCCGCCCCCCACCACCACCAACCCACGACGACCCGTCGGTCCACGTGAGGGGAAAACCTTTCCGTCAAATCAGACACATCAAAGTGGCTCTGGATGCCTGAGGAGGACAGAAGGGAGGAAGTGGCAAGGTTAAAATTCAAGGAAAGCAGTTTTGTGGAAGTGTAACCTCCAAGGCGCTTTAAAAAAAAAAAAATTTCTTGATAAATAAACAAAAAAATAAATAAATAATAACAATCACGGGCGCTCGAGGGCTCTGCGCAACAATCTGTATATCCAAAAAAAGTAAAAAAAATCAGCAGAGATTATCACGGAGAGAAAATGCCACACAATTTTGTTTCATGCTATAGCTGCTTTTTTTTTTTTTTTTTTTAAGGGGGAGTCAAATAAAGCGACACCGATCCTGAAAAGATCTACTGACACCTGGCGACAGCTGCCTCACCTGAGCCCTCCTCACAGAGACATCCAGCCTCATTAAGTTTAGTTCACACCCGGATTTATTTCTTACATACAATTAGAGAAAAAAAAATCTTTTTTGCAATATTACAAAGTTTTTATACTGCTCTACAGTATTTTAAAAAATAATAAACTTCTCACAACTAGAATAATGTAAACGTTTAATTAGCGGGTGATTTTGGTGAAAGGACGGATTCTGAATCCTTTTCCAACAGCCTCATCAATAAACCTGATCTGGTCTTGGAGACCAGCTCTCACATTAAGTGAAGTGGGGTTTGGCTTCGACTCAATTTGACCCTCACCCAGCCCTCTCCATTAAATAAAACACTCCCAGAGAGAGAGAGAGAGAAAAAAGAGAGGGAGTGAGACTGAGCGAGTGAGAGAGACGGATCCTCTCAAACCTCTAACCTGCCAAGAGGGAAGAAATGGACCCTCTCCTGGTAATGTGATTATCACACCACCGGGGGATTTTGACTTGAACCAGGTAAGATTACAGCTCAGAGTTTGCACATTACACATTTTAAACTGCTTCAGGGATGATTTATACTTTTAAGCATGTCCAAAAAAACTATACAGGCTCAGGACATAATCAGCTCAGAGAAATCTAAGAATAACCGGCTCCACTGAAAATATAAATCTATTCTTGTTTTGGGGGTCTAATTTAAGACAAATGCACAACCACTACTGTGCATACGAACGGGGCCGCTGTGTCCCCTTCTTCATCTCACAGAAATGTCTGACCCACATATAGCTGTGGAAAAACTCAAACTGAACTGGAAGGATTCAGACGAGTAGTGGGGCCTGATTTCAACCAAGTTCCAAGCCGTAAAGTCAAAATCTGACTTTATTTAGAGAATAACAAAGCTCTGCTTGTCAACTTTTTATTTTTTGGAAAATGTCTGCATTGTCTGAGCAGGAACAGGAAGTTCAATGTTGCCGAAACAATGCCACTTTTTTTTCAGGTACTCATCTAGTTAGACAAACTACACCCATGTTTAGAGATTAATCCTGAAAATAGAAAATAAAGTCTTTGATGATTATATTTTCATGCTAAAAGTCATATAGAGAAAATATGATAAAATGAGTAAAATTTTGTCATCCTTATCCTTAAGCCAGTTATTAACTAATTATCCTTATGACAGTGGTACATTTACTTCTCCGATAATAAAAATAAAATCTACATTTAGGCGCCCACAAATCAAATGTAAAAATGAGCATCAATAGGTTAAGGAAGTGGTGCAACGGTCCAAGAATCACCAGAGAGAAAAAGAAACGACACATTTTTTTCCAAACTCAAATTTTTATTAGTCAGTACAAGGAAATAAAAGCGAAGACGGAAATCTTCATCTCCTCCAGAAAATGAACTTCTTTTGCTTCAGTGTCGCAGGCTGGGAGGGTGGGGGTGGGGGGGTTACCTCACACTTCTTTCTCCACTCGTCCAGACTTATGACGGTCTTATTTAAGGAAATTTACGAGACGTAAAACTATCAGCGAAGGCAAGTCGCGCTCTGGCGGAGAGAACATTGCTCCACAGATCAGACATTCAGGGCTGGAACAATGAAAAATACTTTACCAAATATCCTATTGCAAAAGCAACAGAAAGTCTATGACATACACTGAAGATTTTTTTTTTTTTTTTACACCCAAATAAAAAGTGGTATTTTACCGAAAGCCACTGGGGTACTGATGATGTGGAAGGGGAGCAGTCAGAACTGCTCGGTGTGAAGCCTCATACCAGCTGAAACATTATAACATCTACATTCTTTTGTTACTTTGGTAGCAAAAATAACTATCCTCAAAATTGAACTTGAGTTTGGGAAATTAACCTTCTGCAACTGTTAGATTTTGCCTTTAGCTGCATGCACACCTGGACGCGTTCACGCCAATCTATATTAAACCCAATTACATATTTATACAACGCGCCGTACTAGAGCAGATAACACAAAAAGTGAATTATATATATGTATATGTATATATATATATCCACCTCTTAGTTTCTTGAATCTTCTGTCTTCAGCTCTGCAGCCTTCTCATAGCCTCCGTGTTCTTTATGTCTCCTCGTGTTGGTCTCGTTTCTGATGTCCAAACCCTTTCAACAGCCTCAGTTGTTCCCCAATTCTTCTGGTGGTTTCTTCCTCCATACAACCGTCTTCTGATAGCTACCTTGAACTCTGCACCTATAGCGACCCACTTTCTCTTGGCGGACTGTGTCCTTCCACACTGGCTCCCTCTTCATGACTCACTGAATTTTGAAGCTGAAAGCTAAAAGTCCAGTCAGTACCGCGGAGGTGGAAAGGGTCTTTTCAGAGGGAACATTGGACCCCCTCCTCTTGGACCCGGCCGCTTGCCTCTTAACCTCAGATCGGGACCATGAAACCGATTGAACGGCATACGTGGGGGTCCTCTGAGGTGTGGGTGGGGAGGTCGAGGCGGAGGTCGCGGACCAGGGTGGCGGATTTCATAAGGAGGCGGGCGCCTTGGTGGGTACTGCAGAGGAGACGGAGTGTGCTGCTGGTAGCCGTGGGAGAAGAAAGGGTCCCTTGAAGGTGAGGGGGGCGGAGTGAGGCGCCCTCGAAGCCTGGGATAGGGGTGTGGAGGACTGCCTGGTCTGTAAAAGGAATCATCAGGGGGATAGTGGGGATCGTCATGGAACAAATGAGTGTCATTTTGGTAGGGCTCATTGTGGTAACCCTCAAAGTTCTCCTGGTTATGGAAGTTGTCTCTGTGAGGGGGTGCACCCTCAAGATGCCGTGGGAGATGTGGGTCAATATCATAATGTGGTTCTTCCGGATGCAACAGAGACTTGTGCTGATGGTCATGAACCACCATACCACTGATTACGCTGTCCCCTCTGGGCCCAGTTAGTCCCCCTGTGTCTGTCCTGGGAACCGGCCGCTGCTCTGGGAGAAAAACTGTAGTGCCACTGGAGGATGGCGGGATGTCAAAACCAGAAGGAGGCGGTGGTGGTGGTAATTTTGGGACAGGAGGGAGGGTACCTTTAAAGAAGGCAGAGCCTGGAGTGGGTCCTTGCTGAAAGTTGAACTCTTTAGGTTCCTGAGCCTGCTCTGCCTGGTATGGATAAGGCTCCAAAGTCTTGTTTTCTCTGACTCCTACGGGAACTGTTGCGTTGAATCCACTGGACTGCTGAGGGGTCCCCTCAGAATAACTCCCACCATACCAATTTCTTTCATTTGCCCCTTGAAAGCCCTCTGGTGTCTGTATGCCACTGGCAGCGCCTGGAGCTCTTTCTCCAGGCAACCCCACAGAAATCTGTTGGTAATGAGGAACTGGTGGAGTAACACCATGACCGGATGTCTCCTGGTTGCCGTATGGGTACGGCTGGTAGACCTGTCCATTCTGAGCCTTGCCTGACTGCAAGTGTGTCTGCTGTTGGGGGTTGCTGGGGTTCTGCTGGGCATTATTCTCAAATGCCATTGGGACTGTTTTGGCAGTTTCGCTAGCAGACGGCTGATTTATGCTGGAAGTGAATGGGACCACCACTGGCTTGTCCATGATCTCATCTTGAGTTGGGGTTCCTCCACCCTCATCCCGTACCGGGGTACCATCCTGGGTGTCTGTGACAGGTGCTGGGCTAAAATTCTCCCCTCCCACAGCTAGGTCTGTAGAAAAGCTGACGTCAAATGCACTGAAAGCAGGGTTCCCCTGCAAGAAGCTGTGGATTTTAGACTCTAAACTTGAGGAGGAATGAGACGGTTCTGTTTCTGTGGTCAAATCCATATCTCTATGTAGAGCCTGGACCAGGGCAGAGGCTTTGTTTGAGGTCTGGATGGGCGCTTGGGGCTTTGAGCTCTGCTCTGCAAAAGAGCTTGATGAAGAAGGCACAGGTGCTACAAAGGAGGGAGCCGAGCTCTGAGAAGGTACTGCCGTTGCAGAAGTGGATGGGACATGGGGAGACATCTTCCCTGTACTGGAGGAGTCCGGGACATTTGAAGATGAGCTGCTCAGGAGAGAACTTATGCCTGAATGACAAACAGAAGAAAATACGGGTGCTTTAAGCAAATCTGTTGCTGTTGATGCAGCACGTTAGATCAAATGTCTGCTTTCAAACTAATCAGCTGCCTTCTTATTCTTACCCTCAAGTCTGCTTTGGCCCTGGACTTTGGACAGAGCACTAAGCAGATCCGCAGGACTCACATCCACCTTGGAGAGGAGGTTGACCAATGAACTGGCATCCTGTGAAGCCAATAGGGCAGCAGGTGTGGTGTTAACAGACGAGCTAACCGGGGCAGCTGTAGGAGGACTCTCCACTGCTGATCCTGCAAGAGAGAGGGACACTCATTAATACTCTAATAAATGCTCAGACACTACATCATATGTCAGCATGCTCTTAGAAATTTAAGTGAAATTATTGCACATTTTTATTCAGGAAAATATGTAATTTTTTTTTTCATGAAACACAAAACTAGATCTGAATTTAGATTTCATGTCTATGTTTCAGTAATCCACACAAGTTTGTTCAAAGCAGATAAAGACAAAATACATTATCATGGTGTGTTTTTTTTTAACCATATTACAATTATGCTATCTGAAGAGCATCAGAGCCAAATCAACTCTGGTTATTTTTTAAAAAAAAATAAGGGTAATGCTCCAGTATTAAGACTTTAGAATAACTACCAGCACCCACCCGTGTTTTTCATGGTTGAGTTAAAACTGTTGAGGATAGAGCCTATTTTACCAAAGCCAACACTTTCCACCGCAGCTGCAGGGGCGGCCGTAGAGGGAGTGACCTGCACGACAGACGGCTCCGTGGCTTCTGAAGGTTTGCTTTTAGCACGGTTCGGAGTAGGCACCTCTGGGACGGAGTTGATCCGATCCTCAACTGAAGAGAAAGTTATGGGACCACAAAGTTTGAGCAATATGAACAGTACGGTTTCGCAGAAGTAAAACCACAAAATTCAAGTATATACCCAATTTCCCACATACGCAAAATAAAAACAGATTACCTATGATGCCACCACTGTCCATTTCCTCCTCAGAGAGCTCCATGTCCTCTACTTCACGATTGTCATTGTTCCCGAGAATCTCTGTGTGTTTGGGGGATCCTCCTGGAGAAGAGAGGGGGCTTGGGGCTGGTGGTTCTGCTTCATCGTCCATAGCAGAACCGTCAAGATCTGGATCTGGGTGGGCCAACTCTAGACCGTGAAACGGCGATTCTGAGCCTGTTGGAGAAGGTGCGTCTGCAGAGGGTGAGGGGATGGGCGAGTCGTCCAGGTCTGGCAACGTGGCCTTCAGGTTATCCAGCTTTCGCTTGAGGTGGGACACCCGGTTAGCAAATGTTTGGTAGGCCTTAAGAAGGAAAAAAGTAATACATTTACAAATTAATAATAATAATAATAATAATTAAAAAAAGGAAAAACAGCTCTTATCAAAAAAAAAAAAGAAAAAGAAAAACATGAAATCGCTTTTGCACTTTAATGTGTGTGGAGCATTTTTTATGTATTTTTATGGCACTTCAGTTAAAATCCTACATGTTGTGTGATGTGATGTTGACACCATATGTTAAAAAAAACAAAACAGAATTCAATTATTTGAAATCTGTTTAAAACTAAATATTAAGGTCCAAAGACTAAAGAAACAAGCAAGGACTTAAATCCCCTACAGTTTTATTCTTTTCTGAACAATATGTGCTTACCATCAATATTACAACTGAATATAAACAAAAAGTTTGGACAGAAATTTGTATAAATGTTTTCCAATTTTACCATTTCAGATGTCTTTTATCATGTATATTTTACAAACAAGATCTTTTCATTTGGGTTTAGATATATACACACGGTTCTGCCTTTTATGGGGTGCAAAAAATGACTTCTGGATAAGAAAAAAACATAAGTAGCTGGGCCTGACAAATGACAAATGCCTGTGATTAACAATGTCTTACTTACATTTGCAACGATCTTGACTTCCTTGTACTGCATCTCGTAGAAGATATCTGCATTGCTCAGGGCCTCCAGGAGTGGAGGGCCTATTTTGTTTTGTTTCTCATAGAACTTCACAAACTCCTGTAGCTGCGCGCTTCCCTCCTCAAAGTCCTTGGAAAACTTCTTTCCACCTGCTTTATCTGCAAGAACCAAACATGCGAAGATGAGTATTAAAATAATGTGAGAAAAAAGCGAAAAATCTACAGAAAATACTTGGCTAAAGTTAAAAGTGATACAGTCATATTTTACAAGTTGTAACAATTTCTAAGGTTTAAATTAGACATCTGAGATGTTCTTTGGTCAAAATTGCACAGGGTAGAGTATCACGGTTCACCATTCGATCATGTACCTACATCTCTGTTCACAGCAGCCAGTTTTAAGGATGGTGTTTTGGTTTGCTTATTATAAGACTAATATACAGTTTTTCATTTAAACATAAATGTGGACATAAATAATATTAGATACTAAACCATTACTTTATGAACGAGCACACAGTACCGGCCCTGAAAGATCCCACTAGTGCACAGCAGACTGACAGAAAAATGGTAATTTTATTTTCAAGTACTTGCCTGTTCGTAATAGGAGTCATGCCCTAGGAGTAATGAACCAGTCGATAAATCACATTTAAAGTTCTCCATTGTGCAAAGGCTCAGTACATCCTTCTCATCCCTGCTGTGTCATTCTTCTGCATTTTGTAGGTTTTAGAGGCCAGCGTTAAGAACTTGTTTCATCGATGTTTAAAAGCGTGTCTTTCATAACAGCTTCTAGTGCAGCACTTTAATACACTCAAGTTAAAAAAAAAAAAAAAGGTAAACCTCAAATACAATTTAAAACTTCTTCAGGTTCACTGCGATGCAGACGGGTACAAATGCTATTTCCAGCCCACAGCTGTTGCAGAATGACCTTCTACAATGACTCTTTGAAGTGACTGTGAAACTGACCGTCATTTCACTGTAAATCTAATTTTTCTTTGGGAATAAGTAAAGAATTATTAAATCAAAGCTGAATTAAATAGTAATGTCAGAAAAAGCAATGGTACGTCAGCATAAGTTCATTTTCTTCAAAAAGATTGAGAACCACACATTTGCAGATGACAGTCTGTTATTAGTGGCAGCCGTGGAAGAGTGGGTAAAGTTGATTGTCCACAAAGCCAAAGGTCACCAGCTTGATCCCAAGCCCGGATAAATGAGGAGGGTTGCATCAGGAAAGGGACCCGACATAAAATCTGTGGCAGCTCAATATGTGGAACCCAGTAATCTATCGTGGTGACCCCATAAAACCAAAAGTGTTTTTTTTTTTTTTTAAACCATTAAAACCTGTTCTTTGAGACGAGGATGTTTTTACAAAAAAAAGAGATTTTTTTTCCATCTCAGTAAGTCTTTCTTGGTTAAATAAGGGGTTATAACTAACTAAAGATCAGATAAAAAAAAAGTCAAAGTTTCCACTTCCCACTCAGTTACAACAATTTGAAGGTAAACTTGGCTGTTTTTGTTATACAGCTCGGAAACTGAATTCACTGGATGACACATCAAAGCAAACACAAACAAAATGAAAGGGTTATGCTTCCTCAAAGTATTTCACTAATCACATCAGACGCCCAAATATATGCACTCATGCTTGTTAACATTAGCAGATAATACAGCGGTAAAAAGGTAGATTAATCAGGCACCTTTGAGTTTCTTGAGGGCTTCTGAACTGAAGATGTCAACCCTCATAGCAGCCAGCTGTTTTTCTCTGAGATCAACCTCCTCAAGAGACTTTTTATATTTGGAGAGTTGTTCTACCAGTGCCTGGGGCTAAATAAAGACATTAAAAGAAAGAAAGTCAGTCACACCAGCAGATCAACACCAAGACAGCTACTGTGTAAAATATCAGTGTTGCGGTTGACTCTTTAAAGTTTGCTTACCACAAACTCAGCTACAATCTTGGACCGCAGATAGGCTTTAGACTCAACAGGAGCTTTAACAAATAATAAAAAAAAATCAGAATTAAGAAAACATCAAAGTAATGACAATCCACATTCAAATTGGTAACATTCAATATGTTGCATACAGAGTCCAAACACAAAAGCTAAATATTTCAAAAACAGTTCAAAGCAAATGGAGACTAACTGGTAAAAGAGCCGCGTTTATAACTATTTACTGCAACGATTTATGCCAAAATTTATGCCAAGATGACTTTTGAGGGGGTACACAAGGAAAAATGGAAAAAAAAAAAAAAAAACCCTGCTTTTTTTGACAAAAAAACAAATGTGCTCACTTTTTTGTTCCACGGGAGGGGAATCTTCTTTGACCAGGATCCCCCGAAGTTCAGTAATAAGTGCTCCAGAGTACACATCCCTTTCCTCCCAGATGGACAGAATCCTCTCCACTGATTTAACCACCTTTGGGTCACTCTCATGGCTGCAAAAAAAAAAAAAAAAAAGAAGCAACAAAAGAAAATGATCCTTGAAAGGGAGACTTTCAAACAATGAGGCAGAAACACAACTAAACCAAACAGGCAGTGAACAAAG
>JAOWBL010000003.1:2649248-2659828 GCA_028564865.1 Zenarchopterus dispar
TCAAAAAAAAGCTTCAGCTTTGTCCCATTTAGCCAGAAGAGAAACAAGAAGTTTTGCTGCCTTGCATTTTGACAAATACCCATCTTTAATTGATTTGCTTTCAACAGGAGTCCTCATTGGTCGTCTCAAAACAGTGATAGACCTGACACTGAAGCACCTTAGAGTTAACCAATGACAAGTTGTATTATCCATCTCTTCAATTTGTTTTCCTTTTGTGTCCACATTCAGGAAGGTTGGCTGCTGTCCTGTGGACACTAATCTTCTGAATGAAATGTACAACTGTAGTGACAGGAATATCAAGCTGCTTGGAGAGTGTCTTCTTGCCATTATATTTAATATGCTTGACAATAATGTTGTTCCTTATCTCCTGAGACAACTCTCTCCTTTGCTTTCTCTGGTCCAGAGGAAGAGGGGGACCAATTATGAAGACTTTTTTTGACGAATTTATTTTGCCTGGGGAAAAAAATTCTGACTGTTGCAAATGAAGGGATATTAGGTGTGAATTCTTTAATTCACTCATGTCAGAAAGCCTATATATTAAAAGTTTGAGTTGATGAATCTCAAAAATAAAAATTAGGAACGCTTCACGAATTTGCGTGCTATTTTTAAACCCATTCTTGTGTTTCAAACTTTCCAAGCGTTTCAATGCTTTGCACCAATCAGCGGGACTCTTCGGCCCCCACGCCCCGCCTTCCTGTCAATCACAGCACAGGCCACTGTTTAAAGAAGACAGTCAATCAGATGTTTGATTTGTTTCAATTTCGAGAATCAGAGTCGTGTTTTTTTTCCACCAATCAGGCTCAATTTGTTCCTTTTTTTTTGGCTGGGTTGGGGAATGTCCCGACACGATTCATTTCGACAAATTCGTCTTCGCTTTCGGTAAGTAAATACTTTATTCCCGTAATTTTCCCTTTTTCATCTAAATTCAAATTGAATAGGGAAGCTTTTACTGAGTACAGCTGTGAAAATAACCACAGTGAAAGTGACGAAGAGAGAAAAAAAAAATCAATTTCTGTTTTTCAAGGGATGCCCTCATGCGTTATTCCTCAGAGTACCCTGACTTTGTGGAGGTAGTCAGGTTCCACCACGCGTTCGAGGAGGCGCATGAGAAGTCTCTTCAGCCTGGTCAGGAGGGACAGGCCCTTGTTGGCTTTGAGGACTTCAAATACGAGACTCTGCAGAGCTTGAATGATTCGGAGGACCCCCAAAAGTATGAATTCCACTGGATTCAGTAACAATGTTTTTTTTTCTTTCATGACACTCAGCTGACACGTGGTCAAGTCTGAGCAGATTTGTCAACTACCTGCGGAGGAAGACCCCAGCTCCAGGGACTCAGACGGAGAACGCCGTCCGGTACATGCGAAGTCGAGACGGGAAGAGGGCGAGTGCTGCTGCCACCACCAGCAGCAGCAGCAGCAGCAGCAGCACCATCCGTCTGCTTCGACTCAGACTTCCAGGGCTGCAGCTCAGTATGTTTTTATTTTATAAATTTCTCACTATAGTAGACTAGCATGTTCTCTATCAAGAAGACCTGTGTTCTGGCAATTCTAATAACTGCGCAAAGAGGTTCTTTACCCAAAACACTAACACAGTTAAGTATCCAGTACTTACCCAGTCTGAGAGACACAGAAATTAATAAGCTTTTATTACCTGAAAGGGGAAGAGGTAGTAAGAAAGGTCAGATAAAGAAGAACGCTAAATACAAGGTTTTTATCACCTCAAAGGAAGAAGTGGTAGGGTAAAGACATAAACAGCTTTGTCGTAAACCATTCTGTCTGTTTATCTGTTGAGGACAGCAGATGTTTACAGGTTAAAAGGTCACAGATCACAGTTCTGTTCCTCCCAAACCTAAGTGGTTCAAGATCTGTGTGTTCTCACACTAGCTAACACAACCCCCTCATTGTGTGATCATAGGAATTTTCCATTACAACCTGTTACAGTTCATGATGTTATGTTTCAGGATTGTAGCCTTTGTGCCCGGGCAGCGTTCTCCGTCTGTGGTGGAAATGCAGTCAAAGTTGAAGAAGCTGGTCAGCAAGAAGAAAAATCCTGTTCAGTTTACAAAATTTCATAAGTTCAGTTAATATAGTGTTTGATTTCACTTGCAGTCACCTCTGGATCCTGCTGACCAGCTGACTCTCCGACATCAGCTGAAGATCCATCTGACAAAGACCTCGTCACAGCAGTGGTTGACATGGAGGGGTGTAAGTAACTGCAATTTTTATTCAGAACAGATTATTTCTATGACAGAAACATTAATACTGATGTTATTTACTCTTCTTTTTATGTTTTAAAAACATCCAAATAATTGGAAACAAACGAGAAGAGACACTAAATTTGGGTTACATCAAAACTTTGTGTCTCTGCTGTTACTCACTGATTACCAGTTGGGGCATTTCTACTCACCTGCCAGATCCTCTCATCACCTGGAGACAAACGCTAAGCTTTTTTAACCATCATCAAACTACTAAATGCTTCCTCACCTGCATCAGTCTCTGCACGTTGTGAATAATCATTTGTCTCCAGATCACCTTCTGCTCACTTCCTCTCCTTAGAAGCTTCCCACTTCCACTCAGCATCTGCAGACATTTGATGTGTGATTATAACATGGCATTTCTGTTTCAGCCTCAGAGCTATGGGCTTCTGCATTTCCTTCTCTTTTCAGCACACCGTCCACATAAGTCCCTCAGAGGACACTTGGTGTCTCTGCCCAGGTGAGTGACGCCACAGGACCTTCCGAGCCTGCAGCTAAGGAGGAGACATCTGGCCCTGCTGTCCTGCCGTCTTCCCAGCAACCTGCTGGCGAATCCGAGGTGAGACGTCAGACAGTGAGTGTTGCATTTCTGTCGCTCGGTGACGCAGATAGGGTTGGATGTTGAAGCTGCTGCTTGTCGTCTTTCCAGTTGTTGCCAAGTAAGAAGATGCTGCAATGGCTGTGTGTAAAAGTGTGTTTGCTGCATTTCTGTGCTGATGACTCCGGTTTCTGCAGGCTGTCCTGTGATCAGAGGGTGGTTGCACAACTGCTGCAACAGAGACGGCATGTCAAAGACAGCTGCTCTATTTTCGCTGTGAATTTACACCACTGCTGACAACGGTGCTTCTGAGATGTGACAATAATTAAAAGTGTGTGTCCATCTTGTAGGAGTGGACACAGTTCATGGTTTGACTGGACATCTGGCACCTGATGCGTCTCTTTGCATCTGGTGTCACCACGGAAAGCCACGAGCTGTATCCCACCTTCATGAGGTAGCTGTCCCACTACATCTTCGAGGTGGACTCCAAAGCCGCTTGCCATCTCATCAAGGCAAAGTGGTCTGATCTGGAGGGGAAATTGCGGGATGGTCGGACTCATGGATGCCGAGGTGATCCAAGGAGGAGTGGAGGCTCCACTGCAGACGCAGGACGCGTGGGGCCGAGGAGACAACAGGAGGAGACGATGGCCAGCTGGGATTCCAGCACATCCTCGAATTGACCACGGTCCTGGTGGAAGCCAGGAGTCTCCTGGGGCTCAGAACAAGGTTGACAGACTCATCTTGCTCTGGCATCGGGTGCCAGAGCAAGACAAATGGTGAGTCGTCTACCCCTCCAGACAGCTGGAGATGCAGTCCAAGGGGCAGTTCAAGGCAGCCAAGGGGAAAAACACTTCCTGTCCTAGAAAGTCTCCAGCATTAAGTTTCATTTCAAACACCTCCGGTTCTTCTCTTGATGTCGGATGTACATTAACCCCGTCCAATCTCAGTTTTTTCCAGCAGCCTTCTTGGAGTGAACTCGGGTTCTGCAAACTGGCCAGATGTCAGTCGCCTGGTGGAGGCTACTTGCAGCCAGCTCTGCCCTCTCCATCCTGCAGCTATGCACATGGGAGGGATCATGAGGACTGGGTGGTCCTTTATCCATACAGACTACATGGCCATAAAAGAGGCAGTGTTGGCTTGCCTGAAGCTGATGGCTCAGACATTCAGCTGTTTGAGATCAATCAGTGGACTGTCTCAGTGGTGAGAGCTCTGTCACTGATCTGGAGTCTATACTTGTATTCATCTTCTTGTGAATGATCTGAGCCTAATACCAGTATGTCTTTCTTTGCTTGGGTTCAGCCGTCGACATAGGTGGTGGGAAAGTACCGTGCTGGAGAAGGGAACCGGTGTCGTCTCTGCTCCAGCTGTGGCTAGGGATACCCTACCTGCAACAAAAGAGCTGTCCCTGGTTCAGGTGGAACAAGGGAAGCCGTTTGATTACAATTTCCCGGAGGAAAAACCAGGATTGTCCTCCAGGGGTTTTCCTCCTCTTCGTCTTCAAGCGTTCCTGATCACAACAGAAACTGTTCAGCTGCCTCCTCCTTCGCCCTGTTCCTCCAGGACCACCAACTACAGGAAGAGGAAGGCAGTTGAGGCTGCTGCTGCAGGAGTACCATCACCATCCAAACCCCGTCAACAGGCTTTGCACTACACCTGTAGCATGTGTGGTAAACCGAAGACCCTGCAGACGGGCCACACACGTGTTGCAGGGGTGGCGTACTGTGCTGCTGCTGTTGGGAAGGCTGTGGAGGAGTGGAAGGAGGAAATGAGAAAGAAGGGCAAAGTACTGTAAATAAAAATGTGTGGATTCCACACATATGTATATATTGTGAACATTTTTTAATTTGTATAGTTTTCTGATTTCATCATAGAACCAGGATTTTTTTTCTTCATTTTTTGAATACCTGTTCATTGTCACTCTAGTTGTTTTTTTTCTCCATCAGTTTTCTGTATAAAATCTTTCTTGTTATACTTTGAAGCTTTGGTTCAATTCCTATTAAATTATAGCTCAGAAAAAAACACGATACACAGAGTACTTTTGACATTTATTTCATCAACATTCAGAATCAATGCTTTTTTCAATTATATCATCCACTCCAAATGATTTCTTAAGATGACTTGACCACATCAAGTTCAAAAAGCCTCCATGAATACATTTTATTATAAATAAAAACAAGACATAACTCAATTTAAGGTCTGAGTGTTAAAAAAAAATCCTGTATCCACAAGTTCAACAACTGAGATGAAAATATTTATCTTTCTTCACAAATTAATATTCTACATTGCATCAGATATTTGGTTCACTCTTGTCTTTAAAGGAAACAATATTTAACAGAGCAGAGTTTAAAATCCCATTTTCAATAAACTGCCCAAAAATAAAAACATTTAGGCAAAAAAATAAAAAATAAAAAAAAAATACAAGAACAATTTTATTCAGTTTTTTTACTTAGGGTTTGCATATTTAAAAAAGAGACACTTGAGCAGGTATGTTGTCAATCCTTCAAAGACCGTTGTGTGACAGACAATTATCCACATATCTGAAAGAGAGCACATTTCTTGAGATTTTCCATCTAAAATGTCAATAAACTGCATGACTCTTCACAGTTCCTCTCTGTTTTTGCGATATGCCAGTTATCTAGCAGATGATAACATTTCACTGGGAGTAGGGCAGGCACAGACACTGCCTCTCCTCTTCTCCCCTCCTACTGCTCCACACAGAGAAGAATGGCCAGGTACATCTGAAACACCTCATCATCACAATCAATAAGGACAGACTATATTCTCCTTATTTTCCCACTTTGTCATTAATTTATGACCTTAAGCTAAATAAAACTTGCGGAGCAGACTAATATTTATCTAACGATGGTGCTTTTTGTAACTTTACACCCCCAATTTTTTTTTAAAGTATGCTAATTTAAGTTAATGTCATACTGTATTCATTATGTTTTGAATTTATTTGTAATAATACACGCATAAAAGTGACACTATGCTCATTCCTACACTCTGTAGCTGTTTTATTTGATGAATTTGCCCCGGAAAAATCTTTTGGTAAAATGATGTGAACAGACTACCGCTTTACAATGTACCAACAAAAGTGGGACATTTAAACTTGCATCACACCCTGCAATGACAGACCTTCCACCACTCCACGAGCGAGCATCGTGGAGAAAAGGAAGCGGTCAAAAGCCTGGTTTCATTTCACCAAACGGGACAAAAATTCTGCCGTGCACAATCAGTGGAATGCTATTATATCGTGTAAGGGTGCAAATACTAGCAACATGCTAAAACATTTGTCAACCCAGCATTTAATTAAGTGCCAAGAACGTCATGTGTTCGACCGTCTGCAGAGTGCTAATGTTGCTGGTCAAAGCTCCACTCCAACCTCCGTTGACGATGGTAATAAATTCATAATTAATAAATATTGTTCACAATAAATATCCTGCATTAGCACACTGTTGCCTTGCAACTGCAAGCAGCATACAGTTTTTTTTATTAATACTCTAAGTATACTCTGACAAGCTTACAGTAAACATTATTTCAATTTATTTTAAAATGTTATGCAGGCTTACATGCATTTTTATTTTAAGTGGATACGTTCAGTTTTATTTACATTTACATCCCTTTTTAGAAAAGGAGGGTTAAATATTTTTGGTTAAATCTGGTTTAAGCTTGCAGTAAGAAATCAACAACAATATGTTGTCATGGCATACATGACTATTCTTATTCTTACTGTACTTTTGTAAAAAGGACTTCCTTTACAATATCCTTTTTTTAAAAAAAGTGTTAAATGTAATTTAGCATTTTCAAGTGTTAAATTTCTATTCCTGTTTGTAATATTGTGTTTGTATCAGTCTAATATATGTAGCCACTTTTCTTTCTACACCATATTTTGTCAAGGTGTTTTTCAGTATTTACATGATCAGTATTGTGCAGACATAATTTGGGGAAAAAATAAAAAGATTGCTTTTGGTGCATAAGACTGTGTAGAACTCCTTTTTTGCCATTCAAAGAACTACTCCTGAATTGATAAGGAATTGGATTGATAGGCAGAATCGACAATGGCATGGATATTGATAAAAACTTATCAATTCCCACCCCTAATCATAAGTATTGTACTGTAATTACTGATTAATACAATATTAATGGTTTTATTTAAAACTGTCAACATTCATGGTGGTAACTGTGACTTGAGTGATTTTCAAATGTCTTTTATTTGGCTGTATTCACGTTACTCTAACATGCTCATCCTCCCCTCATTGTCTGATCACTTATCAATACCTGCGAGTGATGTCACTGCTGTCTGCTCGTTTCCAGATTACGCTTGCATCATGGCAGCTACAATGCTTGTAAGTTGTGTTTTATTACATTCATCATTCTTTTTTTAATCTTTTGGTCCTTTAAAGTTCTCAGGTTAACTATGGGTTCTTTGTTCAGACTTAACACCTGGTCTTCAGGGTTAGGGTCCTCCTCCTGAAGGCCTCCAATGAGGCTCAGGGCTTGGCCCCCAACACATCAGGTAAGACGCCCAAATCCCCGGAGGAGGTGGAGGCCCGCGGCCAGGTGGCCAGCAAGGGTGACAACAGCTCCAATGCCTTGGTACTGACCTGGACCAAGCTCCAATTTGGCCTGTACCAGGGGAAGACCTTCCGCTGCCTCCTGGAGTATGACGTTGGATATGCAGTCAACCTGATGTCCTCCCACCAGGAGTGGGAGCAGATGGGGTCCCAGTCCCCCCTCATGGCCAACAAGGTAACATCTTTTCACAACCTTTTTCTTCTTCGGTGAAGTTCAAATTGAATAGTTAAGCTTTATTGAGAACCACGAAGAGAGTGAGAGACAGGGAAAAAAAACAATCATTTGTGTTCTTCCAGGATGCCCTCGTGTATTACTCCTCAGAATACCCTGATTTCGTGGAGGCAGTCAGGTTCCACCGTGCTTTTGAGGAGGTGCACATGGGAAGTGTCTTCAGCTGGGTCAGGCCCTTGTTGGTTTCGGGGACTTTAAATACGAGACCCTGCAGGGCTTGTATGAGTCGGAGTACCCCAAGAAGATCCGGTATGAGAGAGACAATGTAGTTTATTTTATTTTATTTGTTGCATGCAACTCAGCTGACACATGGTCACCTCTGCGCAGATTCCTCAAGTACCTGCGGAGGAAGAAGCTGGCTCCGGGGACCCAGATGGAGAATGCTGTCCAGAACATCAGTAGCAGAGACCGGAAGAGGGGGAGCACTGCCGCTGCCACCGGCACCAGAAGCAGTGACACACCATCCATCTCTGCTTCAGCGCAGACCTCCAGGGCTGCAGCTCAGTATATTTTTATTTTATAAATTTCTTACTTGGGCGTTCTCTTTCAAGGAGACCCATTAAAGTTCATGCTTTTATGTCTCAGGATCGAAGCCTTTGTGTCCAGGTGACATTCCCTGTCTGTGGCGGAGATGCAGTCCAAGCTGAAGAAGCTGGTGTCTTCTACTAAAACTGCATTTCCAGGTGAGCTTGAGTCGTTTGAGTGGGCACACCTGATTTCTTTTAACTTGGCATTTCCCGTTTTAGGCTCGGAGCAGGGGGCGTCCGCGCCTCCGTCTCCTGCCAGCACGTGGTCCACTTTAGTCCCTAAGAGGACACGTCCCCCCGACCCCAACAGATGATGCCCAACTCCTGGCGGGTGGCTCTCACGCCAAAGCAGCAGGAATGGATCAGCCGGGTGCTGTTCACCAGGGATGGCTTGGGGAGGTCCCGGCTCATCGGTGACCTCAACCTCTGGTGGCACCCCCCGTAGCCCCATCCGATCTACACTCAGCCTCCCGCTTCCCCCGACCCCTTCTTTGCATCTTAGCTGTTTCTGTGGATGCCCCACAGGATCTGGCGCCTGCAGCTGACATGCCCCCAAGCATTCCTGTGACGGGTCCCTGATGAAGGCTTGGCTCTAAAGGACCATCTGGAGGGTCCTTGACATCAACGGCTGGTACCTCATGGCCACGGGGTACCTGGAGTGTCGTCGATGTAAGAAGAATGTCGGGGGGTGGTCACAGGACATCGTGAGGCAGCTGTCCCCCATCTACAGATACAAGTTCCCAACAGTACTGACGTACAAGTAAAAAGACGTTGCAGGAACCGGTTGTTAAATCGTGTCCACCGCATTTCTGTGCTGACGACTCCGGTTTACCCCGCAGGCTGTCCTGTGACCAAAATGTCCTTGCGCAGCTGCAGCCCTGGACGCTGGGCAACAGCGCCACTCGGCTGCACAATGCCCTGCGGGAGCACTACACAGACACCTGGATGCGGAGGGCCGTCCAGTACCTCGGCGTCTGCGAGCAGTTCCTGTCTTCACTGGCCGCGACCGAGCCGTTCCCACCGCCACCCCAGATGACTCCGGTGCCGTCACCCATCTGGTTGCTGACGGTGTACGGCTACGACGTGCTGACGTGGCTGGAGGAGTACAATCTGGCACCTGATGCGTCGCTTTGTCTTCGAAAGCCACCGAGAGCCACGAGCTGTACCCCACCTTCATGAGGCAGCTGTCCCACTGCATCTTCGAGGTGGACCCCGAAGACATGAGCCGTCTCGTCGGGGCCAAGCGGTCCGATCTGGAGGGGAAACGCGGGATGGTGGGACTCACGGACGCCGAGGTCATCCGGAGGATCACGAAGGAGGAGTGGAGGCTCCACTGCAGGCGCGGGACGCGTGGGACCGCGGAGACGGCGATCCTCATCCAGAACCTTCTGGACACCTTCGGCGGACCCGCTGGGCGCAACACCCTGAACATCCCGCTTTTGGATGCTCTCCGCATCCAGGACATCTGGGACACGCAGAAACGCCACCTCAGCTGCATCCAGGACCCCCCGGGCGTCCAGCTCTACACCCAGACCGGCACGCTGAAGAAGGGGGGTGTGACCCTGCCCGTCTACCGCTGCGCGAGGGGTTCCACCTCTCTGGAGTCCTTCCACCTCCACCTTGACCGGTTCATCCCAGGTACGGCGCGCTTGCGTGAAAAACCCAAACCCGCTCCGGTTGCCGTGTTCCGCCCGAGGCTGATCGGGTACCACGTCTTCCCTCAGGGACATCTGCGAGCGCCAAGTACTTCCAGGCGTTCCTGATCGATGGACTGGTGAGGTGGAACGAGGACCGCGCGGCGGCGGCGGCGCCAGCGGTGGTGAAAGCTGAGGGGCGGTCTCTGTTGTCGTACTGTGGCCACCTCAAGCACGTCCTCAATCTGAAGAGCCAAAGGGTGTTTGGACACCACTTGGTTCACGACTTCACCAAGCCTTCCGCGTATACAGGTGCGCCACTCGGAACAGGTGTCCTTTTTTTCCTAGAAGGACGCCGTCCCCAAAACTAACAAGACCGCTGTCCCTCCACTCTGTGGACAGGTGAGCTCATCGGCCTGGAGTACCTGTACGCGCAGACGGGCAGCACGTTTGAGGACGTGAACTTGGACCCCGACACTCCGGACGAGGACGCCGCCGTGGCCGCGCTGGAGGAGGTGGACGAGGGGATCCAGGAGGACGTCCAGGACCCCACCGTCTTCGAGTCAGACGACCCCGACAGCGGAGCGGCGTCCCAGCCGGGTCCAGCGCCCAAGTCCGAGCCGCTGGATCCAGACGACCACCCGGAAGCCTCCGCGGCCTGGTCTCCCGCTCCGCAGAACTCCTCAGACTCTGAGGTAAGCGCCACACTCGCACCTGACTTGAGCAAACACACACCCACCCACCCACCCACCCACTCATCCACCCACCCGTCCACTCCTCAGGATGAGATCCAGGGACCTGACGGCCAGCCGGGATTCCAG
>JAOWBL010000003.1:2667462-2695855 GCA_028564865.1 Zenarchopterus dispar
TTCACAAAAATAAGAAAAATTATGTCTTATATTTTCCTGTGGTTAGATTGTGTGATTAAGACTAAAGATTTAAATTACTGCACCTGCTGAATCAAATTTTATCAAAACACTTAAGCTTAAAATGATAAACTTGTTTTTAACAACTTACAACTTGAATATTCAGTTTATTGATATATTACATTATATTAACTAGAGCTGATGACCAAAACACACAAAGTACTCACCGCATGAATCTGATAAAACGTGTGACTGCCTTTGACCGAGGAGCTGATCTCAGTTCCTGTGTTTAGGTTTTCTATGTTGATATTATTTTGTCTCAATTAACCACTAATGAACTGAGTATTAGACTCCTGTAAGCGTGTGGGTGGGCTGTGGCTCAAATGTCACAGACACTGAACCCCACGTTGCCTCTGATACGTTCATCGGTGTGCGATTGTGATAGAAAAAGTTCTGCTTAGACTGAAACGACTTCTGTGGAGATCTCTGTAGACCGAGATGGTAATGTGTGATAGTGTAGAGAGATGGACAAGAAAAGCTCTATTTGAATACAGTCCACTAATTATGTAAAGTGAATGCTGAAGGAGATTGCATTTCTAATTGTTTTTAAAGTGAAAATAATTTAAACCGGTTCATTATTTTGCAAATCGAGCAAACTGATGGTTAAAAAATGGTAGAAAATGTGATTTTTCTCATCACAAAAGCAACACCCTGGTAAGCTCTGTGCTGTTAGAAACAGGAAACTGATCATTTTCACAGATAAAGATTGAAACAAGGTTCTTGAACTGCACGGATACGACAAAGAATAAACTCCAGTGGATTCTGGATGGAGCCGACCCAAAAAGAGCAGCTGACGTGAATAAAAATCAGAGTGTGTGAGAACATCTTAAATATACAGCTGCCTAACTTTTTTTTTTTTTTTTTTTACAAATCTGCAACAGAACATTTAAACATTTATACAGAATATTTTGGATGAAACTGCATTCCTGCTCCCCTGCATACCATCAGTTAATGTCATTAGATGTGACAGTTTAAAATATTGCTTTCATGCACAAAATCTTTTTTTTTGTTTTTTTAACCACAATTTCTGCTTTCAATCTATATTTTTTAAAAAAGTATTGTCTTTCGGTTTTCCTCTCAAGTTTGAGGAACTTATTCTTGAGTTAATTTACATTAGTATTCTTTTTTAAATGTTGTATTCATAATTTCACTTTAAAAACTCTCATATTAGCATCAACAGGATTATTTTACCGACTCTCCCAAATTTTCACTGTCAAAGACATTTTAAATAAACACAGTTGATATTTTAACACCAGTCTTCATGTTTAAAATGATTTAAAGACCTTTTTTTCTATAAAAAAAACCCAGCAGCAGTGAATCCTGTTCTTTGGCAGGTTTATCTGTATCCTTGAGTCTGGATGTGCCGAAGTGCTTCTTTGTGCGTGTTTTTTACACGAGTCATCAGATGTAGTGGTTTTCTCAGCACGGCAGACGGCCAACTAAGGAGGAATCGATTCTTCCCTCCTGGTCCGATGCATTTATTGATAAACCCTGAAACACTCAGGAAAACTCACCGAGAGCAGTCTCATCCTGGCGTTTGGGAAAAGACAAAGAAAAAAAAAAAAAAAGGATCTGATGAGGAAACTCTAGAGTCGCTTAAGGACATTGGATATTGGTGACTTTTTCTTTGCATAAAATCTGTTTTTCTATCGACAGCCAGAAAAAAAGAGGCGCGCTTTACTTTGCTTAAACAAGAAGGCAACGGTCTGGTGAAGAAAGGCCTGTTTCAAGAGGCTCTGGAGAAGTACAGCGAATGTCTCACGATGAAGCCGGGCGAGTGCGCCCTTTACACAAACAGGTATGGAAGAAAGAAAAACACTCAAGAAATCGCTTCAGCTTTGTGACTGCGATGCCTCGATGCTCTAGAGTCACGGTAGTTTCATGTAGATCTGTCGAAACTCAGATCTGCCTCAGATTTAATTCAGCAGCAGACTCTCCAGATGATCTTGTTTAGGAACATTATATGATATGATTGTATGAAATAAAATTCAGGCATAAACTGATGGACGCTGTAACCCCAAGTTACTCCAACATATGTTTGTGTGTCATCATCAATCCCTTCAAATATCACCCCCCCGCCCCAAAAAAATGGTCACCTGGTCGGTTACAACATGAAGGTTTCAGCAAACAGAAATGTATTTAAGAAGCATCTTTAGAGATGTTGATGTGTACTTGAAGTAGCACATTTTTATCTCCCCTAGAGCTATTTGTCTCCTGAAACTGAATCGCTTTGAAGAGGCCAAACAGGACTGCGACTCCGCGCTGCAGCTGGACCCGACCAACAAGAAGGCCTTCTACAGACGAGCCCTGGCTTTCAAGGGTTTACAGGTGTTCATCGCAGACGTTGGATCGGACGGATTTGTGTCCCCGTTCGGACGCTGATGTTGTTTTCTCTGTGTGTGTGTTTTTGTTTGAATCCCAGGATTACCTCTCAGCCAGCAGCGACCTCCAGGAGGTCCTCCAGCTGGACCCCAAAGTACGAGAGGCCGAGCAGGAGCTGGAGACGGTGACGGGGTTGCTGAGGCAAAGTCTGATGAGCAAAGCTGCACACACACCGAGGGTAAGAGCACGAGATGTTCTTCACCACACACACACACAGCTGCACTGATTTAAGGCTGGTTTGTGATTTTTAAAATGATGCCACATTAAGGCTTGCGTTAAATAAAAACCACACAGAAACTAACTTCTTGTCACTTCCCACAGGTGTGATGACTCTCTGCGGTGCACAGGTGGAACCCGTTGAGGAAACCTCTCGTGGCATGCTAAACTTTGGGCACCTTTGGTAACTGTTTCTGTGAAAGTGAGAAGTGGATGAACTGATCTCCAAAAGAGAGAGAGAGAAAAAAAGAACCATTCATTTAAATTTCATCAAAATCAGCTCAATTTTAGCTAAAAACCCACAAATGGCTGTCACCAAATTCTCAGAACTCCTTAAAACTAATGATTGAACATGTGTCACATATGACATAATTCAAAGCTTTATAAATATTTGGACTCGTCAAAAAAAAAAAAAAAAAAAAGTTTTGCCTCCAAAGCAGAGGAAGGCTATTAGATGAAAGAAAAACACACAGAGGAAGCTTTTCCCCCAGTTGAACAGGAAACGTGAAGGTCAAGTGAGTCTGGAACACCAAGACTATTTTTTTCCCCAAATCTTTTTCCTTTTTAGTCATTTGGAAGCCATTAAACAAGAACTACAAAGAAATGTTACATAAATATGGAAGAACTCTTTTTTTTTTTTTTTTAGGTTTATGCCTTTCAGAAGTCTGTTCACCTTTTGCCCTCCGAGCTTTTCGCAGTAACGTAAACTTGCACGCCACTTCGCCGCGGCTCAGCGGGACTTTTACACTTCTCGGCTTTGTAAAACCGGAGACGAGACATTACTGCTGTCTGAGACGTCCACCGTGGACAGCCAGCTTCCCTTTGTAGAGTGTGTAAAGTGCAAACGACAGCGAAGCCCTTAAATACACAACCTTACATAATGGGAAGCTTTATCTTTAAAAAAAAAAAAAAAAAGGCTGATGTCAAGGAACATGTGACCTGCTTCCATTAACAGCTACTTCCTGAGGGGCTGCAGAGTGCTGACGTGAGTTAGAGTCTAGGGAGGAAGGAAAGAGTGTGTAATGTGTGCCTTAATAGAGATTTGTACTAGAGTTAGGGTGAAATATGCCAAGATTAAAAGGGTTTATTTTTGAAGACGTTTGGCTCCAAACACACAGAGCTCAGAAGAAACACGACTTTGATATCATATCAAATATCCCATGTAATAGTGCACGTGAGGTTCCTGACACGTCAGAATCTGTCACGGTTTACTTGTATTATAATCGATGTAGAGTATAAGCTCCTGGGAAGCAGAAACATCACTGCAGCTCACAACAACATGAGTTAAAGATTCAGTAATTATTCATTTCACAGCTGTGTCCCTTTTTCTGGTGTTTTTTGAAGTTTCGGTTACAGGTTAGCACGACTTAGTGCAGCTCTTTGGTCCAGTTATCTTTGTGAAGCAAATTTCCTCTTCTCTGTAGTCTTCCATCTGCAGCCGGGAACTAGATAAAGACGTGCCTCCCCTTTAACAAAAATCCAAAATCTGGAGTCACAAAAGTCATTATTAAGAGTACAGACGGTAGGGTTTGAGCTTAGGAGTCTGTCCATTTCTTCAGGACAATTTAAGAACCACAAAAATGAACATTTGGTACTTTAGAAGCCATTTACTTTCCAATTTCACACTTCATGAAGTTAAATGCGAGACTGAAAAGAATAAAGGTCCCTTATGTCTTAAAATAGCTGAATGAAACTTCTTGTCATCCAACTAAAACGATAATACCAGATGTTACCACAAAAGGACGTGATTTGTTCCACCTGTGGCCTTTTACTCACGTCTCCTTCCCCAAACTTCAGCCACGCTCCTGTGAAGTTTCACGATGGATGTCGTTCTGCGATATATCCGCCCACGGCTGCACCACGGTCACCACCACACTCCCGATCAAACCAGGTGTCAGGAGCAGTTTGTAACGGCGGCGTCGTCGTCGTAGCAGAAATATCGACCGCCTGAGACTCGTGGCCTCATTTAAACAGAGAGCAAACATCTGATTTATTTACTCGTATGTCATACATCAACCCTCAAACATTAAAAAGAAAACTCGGGATAGCACAATGTGCCACAACTTGTTTTTTTTCCCCTCTCTCCCTTTTTTGTTTTTTCCTTTTCAAAATAAAAACAATCACACTTAGATGAATATAAATAATTTAAAGCTTGACTCAAGTTCTGTTTATATAACTTATTGGAATGTAAAAGCATGTACTGTATGTAAATAGACTGCAATTGTAAATAAAGTACATGACTGCTTCAGTGTCCCTTCTTTTAATCATTTTAATGGTTTCATTTAACATACCTTTATATTGCTTTTATCAGACTGGTACACATCAATTCAACAGTAACTGTTGAGGGCAGCATGAATTACTTTCAGGTATTTGGTGCCAAAACAAAAGACTAAAGAGTCTTGATTTAGGATTTTATTTTGTATAAGGATATGCATTTACATGCACATTCTGAAGCAGATAATTATGAAATACATAAGTTTTCAAAGAGCAAATACCTCCTTTGATTTAAAAAAAAAAAAAAGCTGGCACTAGTCATGAAATAAAGTAATTAAAAGGGTAATTTCAGTAGGGGGTAGATAAAAAGGTTTGGAGGGGTATTCTGAGGTTTGAGGTTCACCAAAACTCTTAATCGTCTCTCAGGAGAGGATCTTTTCATCTTTCCTCTCAGACCGCTGATGTCACATGCTTGTGCTGCTTAGTCTGCACATAAACTTTGGTCACTTAAAAAAGGGGAAATTTTAAAATCTCAACCCAATAACATGTTTTAATAAAATCTGGCATTATCAAATGCTGCTCTGTGACTTAATTTTACGGACAAGAAAAGTTCTCCAGGTACCGTGAGCTCCATGAAGAAGCTACCTGAGAGCAGTCTTTGGTAGGTCCAGCCAGCTAACGTGACTGAAGGAACGGTGAGTATTTCTCGTTAACTTTACATCCATGTGTAGTATTTTTCTGAGTCTTTTGTGATTTTTATGTTTACCAAATGAAGACGCACAGAATGAAAAAAATAATTATACACAAGAAGTTTCCCAAAAAAAGGCACTGTAGGTTCAACGAATAGAAAATGATTAGCATTAATCATTTGTAAGGATTTAACAGCCTGTAGTGAAAACACACATAAAGCTCTAAATTTAAAAAAACAAAAAAAAAAAAGGCATTTGGATATAACAAGAAAACTTATATCATTGCTGTACATTCATTACTGAATATTGAATAAGCTCAAAATGTTAGGATACATTGCACAAAAAAAACAAACTAAAACAAAAAAACAGAACATATAAAGCCAATGTGTTTGCTTGCTGGATACATACTGCATCATTACTTAAAAGCTTTTTTAAAAAAAAATTATTGCAAACATACTGCTTTTTCCTCTCCAGTTTGAGTGACAGATTTTTCTTAAATGAGCCATGTAATGTATAAGAAATTTTGTATAATATTTAAAATATGGGCTTTAAAAAAAACCCATTGACTTAAAGAATAATTTTAAATTCCCTTTTTTGAATTCAGTTCTCATAATTCAAAGACATTCAAAGATAAAAAGATTAAAAAAAAAAAAAAAAGGGGCGGGGGAAGTAAATCTAAAGCAACAAATAAAACCAGTGCATCAGGGTTTTTGAAGTCACTGAATAAAAGGTGGCTGGTTTAAATCCACATTAGTCACATTTTAAAAAAAAAAGAAAAAGACGGGTTACACAGTTGAGTGTTTGTCCACACAGTTTCCATCCGATTACAATAAAAAGACTGGACCCAACACAGGGCTTCAACATTTAAACCAACTTTCCCAAAATGGAAAATTAAAAAAAAAAAAAAAAAGCATTACACACAGCACACAAAACATCTTTAACAAAAACAATCATTTTCCTTTTGTCTGGTTACGGAAAAATATAATCTCCTTATGCATCAACTGGTCCCTCTCATGAACTTGACTTATGCTCCTTTAAAAATCTAGAAAACCTAGAATTGGCAGCACAGTAGTGGACCGTAGAAGATTCTGAATCATGAAAAACCAGAGGAAAAAACAAAAACATTTTTGCAGATTTGTTAAAGCAGAAAAGTTTTATAATAGCAGCTCAGATAACCTAAGCTTGATTTATGTTTCTGCTTCACGGCTACGGCACCATGGTTGGCATTTATTCTCATTTCGTTTGCTTCACTCTGTAATTAAATCACCAAACACTGGGTGGCAGCACAACTTCTGTTTTTTGTTTGTTTTTTTTTTTTCTTCTGTGCAGCTTGCAGGACTGAACTTCCTCTACATATCTCAGAAGTGGTAAATGAAACAGAGCAGATCTTCTGAATGGAGAAGCAGCCGTAGCCAGAATAGTACGGAAGAAGATGCTACCAAGTGGACCCGTCACAGTAGTTGCGGTCCACGACAACCTGATGCATAGTTGTATTTCTGGGAGGGTGAACGTCAGGCTACAGTTTGAGGTACGACGTAGGGTCCTCAGCTACCGCCACCATAGCTACGGTGTTACATCGACGCAGAAGCATAAATCAAACTTTCCTCCAGCTTGATCAGATTTGCCTTTTTAAATAAGAAAATAAACCACAGGGTATTTAAGTATCAGGAAATTGTTCTTAAAAAAAAAAAGCTCAGAGATTGAGGAAACTAAGGTGTTTTGACGAACTGCCCTAGATTTTGCAGCATCTCAGCAAATGGTAACGTGCTTTACGCCCGTCCACGTACATTCAGCTCTACTTGCTACAAGCCTGGCTGCCTTATTTGGTGTTTTACCAACAGATTTAAACCTCACTTCCATCACGAAACCAGAGATCCAAACGATAGTCTTTGACTTGACTGAACTCCTGCATACTTAAGACATAAATCACTTACTTACACTTCAACTCTCTTGTAACTGTGAAGACTGACGTCTTTATGTCTTGACAGCTTAATTCTGTCTGGGTAACCCTGATTGTCAGCTTCTCAAGCTGTATGGGGGTGTAGGCTAACTGAGCTTGCAGTGGTTAAAAGAAAAAAAAAAAAAAAGCAGAAGGATGTTAGAGTTCCTTCAGATGTCTGTTTGTATACAGCGCTTCCTTACTGGGCTTACAGACTGCGTAGCAGTGCTTCTGGTGGCCTCTTTCATGTCATTTTCTGGCCCCGTGTCAACATTATCACTTACACTCTCCTCACTGATGTACAGAAACGTCCCACTACTTCCTTCTCTCGGGGATGCAGGTGGGGATGAAGACAGCAGGCGGTGGGGGAAGGCTCCATGACCACTCTGAGGGGGTAAATGCTCGAGGCGATCGTGCTCCACCTCAGGTAAGGGTGTGACAGTGGAATAATGGAGGTGGGGCTCCGCTGGGGGAGAGCGCTGTGGATGAGCTGGTTTTGAGGTTTCAGGCTCTGAGCAGCTAAGCTCGGATGAGAAGTGGCTGCAGTGAGAGTCGGCCACAGAGGGCAGGCTGCCGCTGAGGGACGGCGAATCAAATTCAGAAGAGTTTGTGCTGCGCTGCTCCAGGAGCTGAGCATCCACATCCCCTTGTGTTTCATCAATTTTTGATTCTCCTTTGCTACTGCTGGCTCCTCTCCAAAGAGTACTTTTGCACCTTTTGCCTCCTGAAGTGGAAGGCTCCTTAGACCAAGGGGACGAGGGGCAACAGGGGTTGTTCTGCTGGTCAGAGCAGCAGGTGGAGGGGCAGGAGCATGGGCCACTGCCAGCTCCTTTGACACCAGCTGAGCTGCTGCTGCAGCTGGCTTCGTCCAGGCTGCTGCTGGCACTGCAGTGTCTCAGCTTGTCTTGTTTGGGCTCCACGTCTGCCTGCACCTCCAGACTGTTGTCTCTGTAAAATAATAATCACCCAAAATTCACTTGCATGCAGAAACTAAAAAGATTTTCAGTGAAACTCATTCACAGTCACGATAATAACAATAAATGATCCCTGCTGTCACCTACTTCAAAATATTCTTGTGTGTTTAAACGTTATTTTATGCAGAGTAGATAGCATGCAGTACAATGAACATTAAAAAACCCACAATAACTTCCTTCCTTTTTTTTTTTTTCAAGCAAACCACAGGGCACTGACAAGCGGTACAACATTAATTAAAAAGCACTCTGAATTGTACTCTGAAAACAGGTTAGCCCCATACTACATGTTGCCGTGGCAACACGGACAAATGTTTTCTGAACGCTAACCTTTCCAGAGGCATGTAGGCATTGAGGATGGACCCTGCCATGGCTTTTGTGCTCGCGCTGTCGCTGACCGTCCCCAGACTGACGGTGGCCGACTCGCCGCTCAGGCTGCAGCGCTCCTTTTGAACATCAGCTTGAACTTCCATTCTGAGAAAAACAAACAACACCAGGCACTGAATATTTGCTAAATCCATTACAGAGAAATGGATGTTCGACAGAGAAACTATTCTACTGTTGGGAGATGTGCTGGATCCCAATTACATTAAGAAAAACTGGACTTTAGTCTATAAAACTTCTCTAAATTATTTTACAGTAAAATCCACAGTGTCACAATTGTCCAAGTTATTTTAATGATGCTTTCTCATCTTTTAAAATTAATCTAAAAAAAAACAGTCAACATTATCCTCAATCATGTGATTACAAGATTTGCAAATTCACCAACATGCTTGATATGTGATGCATTTGGCCACAACTGAGACCACTAAACATTTACAACAATGCAGAGACAGCCCAGGTTCAGTCCGTTACCGATTGTAGCAGCTGCCAGACAGGCTGCCGGTGATGCTGGTTCCAGCGAGCGCCGTGGTGCTGGCGTTGTCGCTCATGTTGTCTCGCTGAGCTGAGCTCACGCCGCAGCGCTCCATGTGGCTCCCGCTGACACTGAGGCTCAGGCCCGTCAGGCCACCAACACTCGCTCCATCTCCGAGGCTCGGGTTGTTGAGCCGAGTCTCTGCCACTGAGGTAGTGTCTGGGAAGTGAGAACAGGGAATGCACTTTTAGCGATTTAAAGAATTTGATTGATTAAATCAGTCAACTAAAGATAACCATTAGCTGCAGTGCAAACAGAGACGCTTCCTGTCAGGTATTGAGTCTAATATTGATGTCCTCTGACTGTCATTTTGAGCTACAGGAATCTTAGGTCAAAAGAGATGAAAGTAAAAACAGAAAGGAATAAACTGTAAACACTAACAATGTCAACTCTCACAGCCATGCTCCCAGAACGGTCCAAGTCTCTAATCATTCGGATTATTAATTCTCAGTGCTGACAGAAAGCATGGGAAATGAAATCCACACTCTCTCTCTCTCACACACACACACAGTCATTTCACTTCATCACACATGCACAAATATTTGCCCTCATCTGCCATAAACGTCTGCAGCATTTCACAGTAATGGACACAATGTAAAAGCAGAGGCAGATCCAGGTGCACTTCTGCTTGCCAAACACACTTGCAGGAACATAATGTGTGAGTGTAAACACATTCCCAAACCTCCTGTGCAGCCTCTGCTAAATAGCTTGTGGTGTTTTCAAAATAGTCAGAGCTGGGTTGTAAGTAAAACAGAGGATCACGGTGCTTCACAAAAGCACAGAGTGTATTTATGACAGGAACATGTGTATTTACAAAACAGGCAAATTAATTGCCAGGTTTATGGTTTTGTTGAATGGAGAGATGAAAAACTAGTACTGAAATAACAAGGAAAAGAAGGTCAAATTATTGGCAGGAAACATATTTCTGTTGTGTAAATATTTCTCTTGAGAAGCTGTGGGTTGATCATTTCGTGAAACAATCTGACCTTTTAAATATGTGGCAAAATTTTCCTTTATGATTTACTGAAATGTAGTGAGACATCATCACCTGTGGCTGCTGCCCCACCACCTATGTTTTCATTTTCGTCATCAAATTCGATTCGCACTCCCTTGCCGTTGCCGGCGGAAACGCCGCAACCTCCGCTCCGGCACAGGGAGATTGGGACAACTCCGTAGACGTAAGCGAGCATTATGGGAACACCAATACCTACACAGCACAAGAAACTGTTTCAGATTAATCCAATAATAAATACAGGAAAACACAACAAAGGTTGTGACATACGTCAGTGAAGGTTTTCCATGGTACTGGAAAACCCATTTAAACTCAAGTTTGAGTGACGGACGGTGCAGCGTTTCTTTCTTACCGACAGTAACTGCAGCGACCACTGGTGACACAATCACAGACAACGTCACACCTCCAGCTATCACCAAGTTCCTCTTGTGTTTGGAGATGTCCTTGCCTTCGTAGCGATTGTGAATCTGATGGGACAAATCGTTGAGCAGGATTCAATAAAGTGAAGTGGAAGCGTCCTTAGACCAAGGGGACGAGGGGCAATAGGGGTTATTCTGCTGGTCAGAGCAGCAGGTGGAGGGGCAGGAGCATGGGCCTATTACAAAACTGTACTTTTAACATATAAAACATGACATAACTTTGTTACATAAATCAGCAACATTACATTTTTACTCCAACTAAATATGCCCACTTTGGCCTGAATACACAGCTGGTTTTGATCACAGCCCGTCTGATATGTGCCAGACGGAAACTCTCACCTTTCTGCCCACATAGACTGGGATGCCAATGATCATAGCTGGGATGGCGATACCAGCGATGAGGGCGATACCCACTGGTGCACCCACCAACGTGCCGAGCTGCCAAAGAATCTTCTTCTTCCTGCTCCAGGGCTTCTTTCCCCAGAAGGTGCAGCCTGATGGGCTGCAAGCACAAATACATAACACACATATTAGACAACCAACTTCTCATGTGCACTAAGGTTTTATTTTGCTTTATGCTCTGTAAATAAAGGATTTCCATTTAAAAGAAACTCCATCTTATTTCTAAGTTTCGTGTCATTGTCAAGCAGGTTTCAGTTGTTATTTCAGCATCCCAGCAGTCAAAGCATCTATCAACTTAACTACGCTTGACTCACCTTAAGTAGTGCAGGTCAGAGATCTCCTTCATGCAGAGCCAACAAAACTCACAGCCGCAGACAGCGCAGGTCATGTGATTACAGCTTCCATCATTCATTTTGATGATGTAGGCAGAGCAACGAGGACAGGGTTTGATGTCATCACCTTGTATAGATTAATTCAGGAGAAATATCGTCAAATCACATATTAAAATATTATTTTTTTTGGGCATATTGTGAGTGTATCGATGGACGCAGAGATGAGTTAAGCATGTGATGGGTACAAATACCACAGAACAGGTCAGATTAGTCTCAAGCGCACTTGTGCTCAAGCATTTCTACGATACCTGCTGCTCCACTCTCTTGGCTGTAGCTAAGGGAGGACGACCTGAAAGTCCTTAGCCGGAGGTTCTGGGCCCTCTGTTGACGTGCCGTGTCACATGTCTGGTTTGGATGCCACAGCTGCTTGCAGTGGTAGCAGAACTCAGTCCCACAGCCCTCACGCCCACAGGTGATCTTAGGGCAGCTGGCACAGCCAAACGCTATGACTGCATAACTACGAAAGGGAAAAATACTGTCAGAATAATGGCTCGTAGTTCTGAGAAAGACAACATCGATGTATTAAGTCTGACACAACCAGTGTGAAACCAGAGTCAGCAGAGCTGAAATGACAAGAATGAGGGTGGCGCAGCCGAACAAAAGAGTAAGTAAAATGTGAGAGGCGACTTCTGATACAATTAGTTTGTCAGAAAAACATTAACAAAAAAAAAAGAATGCTATTTATATCTTCAGTCATTAAGCTCTGTCACAATTACAGTGTTGGTAGAATCAATTCTGAATGACTGGGTCGCCATAGTAACCCCCACCAGCCATTACAAAGATGTAATTGAGACAAAATCCAGCAATTGTTTTGTTATAAATATCCAAATGTATGGAAAAAAAAACTGCTGCTATTAACAATATTTTTTTTTTTAAACTATTAAAGCTGCAGTATTTTTAACCTCAACACAAATAATAGCTTCAATGCTTTTCAGTAAATTAAGATATGAATAACAGTTAATGTTTCACCCCGCATGCTATTTTTGGAGGTGTAATTGTTTTGCCCATAAGAAAACCTAAGACACCACTGAAAGCATAATCATAACTGAAACTGGTAAAACTCTTCAGCGCTTCAGGTCAGAGTGTCAGTGAAGCATTATGTACAATAAGTCAATTCAAAAATACTTTCTTTATCCTATCTTAATGTCAAGGATTAATAAAGGATGACATATAAACTGGACTATATGTCGCAGCTCTACGGTGGCAAATGTACAGCATATCAACTGCATGAAAGTTAATGTGCTGCATAATTCACTCATTTAAGTTTAATGAAATACAGTAATCAAAAAAATACATTGGTAACCATATCTTTGCCACCACACTTAGAAATGTGTTTCTGCATAATTTGAAATATAATTATTTTAATGTTTTAAAAACGAGGGTAAAGCCATATGCTGAGATGGATCTACATCACCGCATTGAGAAACAGCTGATAGACCGGGCTTTGAATTAATGACACATATATGGCTTCTCCCTTTAAAAAGTCAAAGTGCTACTTAGTTTATCATGTTTAAAATTTATTTTTTATTTTTATTAGCTATGGAAAAATGGGTGGTGGGGCATTTTGATCTTCAGGCTTAGCAGCAAGCCCAAGATAGATACGTGTGTGTGTGTGTATATATATATTATATATATAAAAAGAGCTTTCCGTGTAGGACAAAAAAGAGGCACATTTAAAAATAAAACAAAATATCAAGTGTTCTAAAGGTCTGTCAAATAACAGTTGAAGTGGTTCACAAATTTCTAATTTCAATGAAAGAAATAAAAACATATACAGCATTTTAAACTGCCAGCCCACATATCTAAACCCAGCCTAGCAGGAGAGGTCATGTATCACTGCATGTGCCCCCAAAAGAAACAGTCAGACAGACAGACAGTCTCCACTTAACACACCTTACACGTCAGTGTGGCAAGCTGATGACACATTGTGTGAAATTACAAGTAAATAGGACATTTCTAAATTGGACCTTTTGGCTTCATCACTCCCCTGCTCTTCCCACACAGACTGTACCTCGATCAGATTTTACTCACTGTACTTATCCACAAAACCCATGATGCTGTTAAACACAAAAATTGTCGGTCCACCCTTTGAGTCCACCTTTAAAAATTAAAAGAAAAATTATATGATTTTTAAACTTAATTCCTACTTTACCATCTATCTGAGTGTATTATTAAATAAAAACACATTGATAGGGATCATGCAAGAACCCACTGCACATATGCAAGTGTACAACATGGAACAGTTCAGTGTGTGTAAGTAAAAGTGTTTTTTAATTGGTAAACTGAGATTACCATCATAAATGGTGAGTTGTTTATACGAGTAGGCTTCCCTAAGAACAGTGAGGAAATGTTGCACAGTTTTCCAAGAGCAAACAGCGGGTTGTGTTTGTGGTTTCACAAACTCAAGCAACAAAATGCTGAGCCATACTTCACAAAACTATGACAGACTACTTCTGGTGAGTCAGGGACACAGTGAAGTTGGAGCTAGCTGTGCTACGCACAGATGTAAATACTTCTGTCTGTACACTGTGTCTGGGAGGCCACTGTGTTGGCAGTTTGAATGATCGCTCGAGTCCAACAGGAGACATAATTGTAGACTGAAGCACCTTTTCCTGAGGACTTTGTGTTCTCTCACAACAAAGAGTACTGCTGTGGACTGAGTGGAGATAATTTTATTAGCTGAAGGTCACCCTCGAGCAGCTCCTCTGTGTCTACGACTATCACAAGTAAATGGTTGGTTCTGATTAGTGGTGACTTTTTACTTCGTAAACATCACACATCATGAGATGGATACTCTTAAAAAGATCATTTAAATTTCAACTGTTTAAATAAAAAGGTTAAAAAATACCCTCTCCCCCATGTGCTAATTATTATTTCACACCCAAATTAGGCCAAAATGAATAAGAACCAGGTTGAAAACCCCTGCAATTTTTCTATAAAACATTTATACCTTTCATTTCATTTCATTTTCATTCATATTGCAGCACTTATTGGCATACTAATCAATTGATCCATTCATGTATCTTGATATTAGGGATTTCTGTACCTCATGAATTTTTTATGCAAACTTTGATCAAATAAAGGCGATATCCCAACAATTAGGCACTTTGCAACTACACATCACTGTTAGTCAAACTTTACTTTGCTTAAACTTCTCTTGAAACACAGATGACATTTCAGTTTGATGAACTCACCAGCTGAACTGACCAACAAGGCTTAATAACTTGCAAGTCCAGTTAAACAACAACAAAGGGAGAAAGCATTAACCAGTGGAGAGTGTGGAAGTGAGCCAAAGCTCAGATATTTGAAGTTGGAGAGCAAGATGAGCCTCAACAATCTCATGAAAGACGCATTATTCCAACAGACAAGGGTCAGCAGTGTTTATGCAACAAAGCCATGCAACAAAAAAAAGTGAAAACCATTACAGAGTTCAGGCTTTGGAGTTATAACTCCAAAGATGTGAATTTATTGACCCAAAACTCTTTGGACACATAACTAGTGTTCATTAAAAACAGTCCAGTCTATCCCTAATACAAAAAAAGACTGTTTCGACTGTAAATGAACAGTGTAAGTATGTTTTGTGCACTGTGGTGCAGATGAAGCCAGGGGACCAAATCAGCAGTGTTAGTCCCAGTTCTGGCCCCTGTGAGAAAACTGCTGAATCCTTACTGGCTCCAGACATAGAAGATCGTGATCTGGCCTTAACCCTGCACTGTGAACCATGTGAAAAGAAAAATGAACAAAAACAAAACAAACAAAAACACCCAAAAAAACTTTGCAATAAAATCAAGATATTTTTTTATCAGGTTGTTAAAGTTGGTTTAAATTTTGTTTTGCTTTTCTTTTAAGCTTTATATGTTTGTTTTTTGTGTTTAAGTATTTTGTTTTGTGTGGTTTCATTGTTATTTCTTCCATATTTTAATGTAACTCATTTCTTGACTCTTAAATTTTTAGGGCCTGTTTCTATCAAATAAAATAAGTTATGATGGTGATCATCCATGACCAACTTTATCACAAAACATTTTTATTACTACTTAATCAACTAGAGCAGAGGTTATATATTATGGTATGAACCCTAGTTACTATCATATTATAAATAACGGCCCTGAGCCACTTTTTTAGTCCATTAATTCTGGTAGTAAAAATGAAAACATAACAACAATGGCATGATCACAAACTTACATCTCATATTTTCTGGCTGACTCATTAGGCTCAAAGGATGAAACAGGTCTATTACAGCTATAAACTATTTTTAACGTAGGTATCATCAGAGGAGCTGGAGTAAACTTCACAGGGCCAGATTACAGCTTTGAAGTCTCCTTGATGTAGTTCCTCACAAGGCTATTTTGGGGCTGGTGTTTTTTCTTTCTTTTTTTTTTTTTTATTAATAACAGGAATATCAAGCACTTTTGGGTAACTGAAAAACAAGATTTTTGACATTTTTAAAGCTGTACTCTCAAAGCAAGCCATAACGTCACTGTTTATGTTCTTACCCACAGTCAGGAGCAGGGCACCAGCGGCAGTCCGGTTCAGCCACCAGCCACCTCCTCAGCATGAACTCCTCATACTTTTCCATGAGGGCTCGATCTCCCAGGATCATTTGGATGTCATGGGGATTGAAGCGCTCTGAGCACTCAGGGCAGCTGATGTTGACACGGGACTCAGATATCTCAATACGCAGATACTGTCGCAGGCAGTCTGCGCATGAACGGTGGTGACAGGTCATGATGTCTGGGAAGCGGTCGCGTGCATGGCGCAGCAGGCACAGGGGACACTCCAGCAGATCTGAGGAAGAACCCGTCACTGATGAAGTTGATGCTACGTCCAATGGAGACTGGGTTGACGCTTTGTCATTGGAAGTCTCTGACTGAACACTTTCGATGGCGACAACGCCATCCACTGCAGCTCCAGGCTGGAGAGTCCTCGACTTGCGCTTGGCCTCGCGGTCGGGCCTGCACCGTCGGCCAAAGAGTGAGTGGAGGGACAGACGGCGTTTCTTGGGAGTCTTTCTAACTGAAGGAAGGCTAACAGAGGAAGCAGAGTGAAGGTCTCGCTCTGACCCTGTGCTGCCATGATGCTGCTGATGAAGGCTGCTCATCACACCTGGTGCTAGCCAAAAATCACCACATCAGGAGAGAATATAGGGGATACCGAGAGGAAGAAAAATTAATAGAAAGGCAAGGGTTGAGTGGCCAAGGTGATCAAGGAATGGAGCTGAATTATTAGCTATGACATGGTAGCAGGAACTTGGTCAAGATGATCTTCAAGTTGGGGATGTGGTCCGTCGCTGATTTATATCACAATAGTTGAGAAGTTTTTTGAAGGCTGAAATGCTGTTCAATGTAGGAGACAAGCCTGAGAAAGAGAGAGAGAGAAAATTATCAAGTGCTGTAACAAAGCAGAATCCATTAACTTTTATTAATCTGCTGCAAAAGCAGAAGCGTTTGGAAGTAACCATGATGCAGAAATAAATATATAAATAATAATTAAAAAACATAATAATCAAAAGATTACCTTGAAATGTAGTAAAAAAAAGACATGACAACATTTTTTTAAAAAGTACACTTTAGGGGAAGCAGTTTAACGGCTTCTGTCGTGTCCCATTCAAGAGTTAAACGTCTGGCAGGCTAAAGGCATTTCTTCAAACATGTTCTCTCAGCAACTGCATGTTTTCCCATGAGTGTGTATTAGTCAAGTATTGGCAAAACAAGGAAAAAAAAAATCCTATGTTTGTATCAAAGATCTTGCATATGGCCACAGCTGTGTCAATGTGTCTCTAGAGCACCTAGGCTGAAGTGCTTCCAGTGCTCATTTATACAGTATGAACAACACCTTAAGGCATATCTAAAGAAACATTTGTAGCTATCGCTAAATCAGTTTAAAACAAACACACTGTTCTTCCATGTGACAGTACAAGATGTGTGTGAACTTGCACGTCAATGGGGAAGATACATGTTTTTACTTTAGTACGTTACCAGACTAAACCAGACACAGATAAGACTAGCTTTTCTAGCTTCTGTTTACTCATACTGATGTACACACACACTGTGGGTTTCTGTCTCATTCACGGATCTAATCTAATGAAGTTGCTGGTTAAATCTTCTGGTTTGCACTAGTTTAGATCTAAACTGATGAAAAAAAAGCAAAGTATTTTAACAAGAAAGCCAGTACCAAACGTCAACACAGAGATACTTTGGTCCTGAACCCTGCAGTTGACAAGATCAAGTCTGGATATTTACCACAATGACCAGCAAAATGCTACATAATACAATTTTTAAACTAATAACAATGGCCAAATATGTAAGGTTTAACACACAATTTGCACATTTGCAGCATAACCAAAATAACCTTATTGCATTATTTTTTTTTAATTATTTCAAAATTTGTAATTTTTGAACATCAGTAGTTACTGCAGATAAAGCTTTGAGTTTGTTGTTATTTTAACAGTGATGTGCACATACTCAAGTTTACATAACATGATGGCTTCTTCAGCAAAATGCATTTATTCTTACAAACAACTGTGGGACACAAAATCTGTGCGCACTGGTTTTGGTTCTGATATGTGCTCAAAACAGTAATACCATTATTTAAAGAAAAAAAAAAGTTAAAATCTAAAAACCTGATTTATATACTCATATTAAAAAAAAAAAAAAAGTCGTGACAGAAACTGAAATTACTCCCTGTGTGTCTGTATGCCTCAGGCTGTTGTGTTTGTATAGTGTTTGTCTCCAGGGACTAATTGCAGGAAAGTTCCACGGGGAGCCAATAGGTGACTAATTAACAAGCCAGAGCAAATCCCAACTGAGACAGCAGTCCTGTAAACCACCAAAACTTAGTCCGGCTGACTGAGGCTTTTCCACCACACATAAAAAGGATGACATGTAGGCAGAAGCCAGCTTTTACTGCTTATTTCTGTGTCAGGAGAGGGTTATCTAAATGGACCATTCGCTGCACAGCCTCAAGCCACATGCAGTTGGGTGCCATTACTGCATTCATTTAAACACCAACTCCACTTGGTATGCTTTTGAGAGGCATCTAGGTCAAACAACACAATACATTGGGTAGTTTCTATCCAACACTTTTGCTGTTTTCACGTTTCGTCCTTTTTTAGTAAACAAAATTCAGTTCTCTTAAAAAGTGAAAAAACTTGTTGCCTTCACATTGTGAGCTAATTTAAAAAAAAAAAATCCCATTTTCTTTCTGATCCATTTCAGATTTGTTGAGGTCCCAGTCATCTTTCTGCTCACACTAGTTAAAGCCACATGTTTTCCTTCTACAATATGCTTAAGGATCAGCATATAACTGGCAAAGGGATAAGTGAATCTAGAGTGCTTCAGGTCATTTGATGTGTTCAAAAAATGGTTTAAAAAAAACAAACAAAAGTCCCAGCTGACTCATGGTTCCGAGTTTGCTTGTACAGATTAAATAAATCAAATGCGAAAGAAAAGAAAATTTGCAAGAACAGTAAATGTCTTTAAGCTTACTTCCAAAAAACATCCCAAGTTGGATTTTACTGGTTGTGTCTGACATAATCATCTCTGAAAATATGATGACCAAGTGTGTCAATAATGTGCTATTGCCTTGTGAGATACTCACTTTCATCCAATTTATTTATTTACCATCTTTTTGTTTACTCATAACTTATTCACCAATTAAAAGGTTTTTGCTTTAACAATTCTCTCCCCCCCCACCCCCCCAATTTTCTTTTGGATGTCAGGAATTCACTGTTTTTAATGTGTATGTTTCATAGATTATTAATTAAATGAACTTGCAAATCTACATTTTGGAAATCCATCAGATTGAGTTTTATTAATACGTTTTACTTGTTGGAATATCTTCAAAGTTTATAAGGCAATATGAGCTCTTCTGAACAATCTTTTCATAATATTACCAGATCCATTATTGAGTACAGCCCTGTATAGAACTGCATTAGCTATCAGAAAAAGAAAGTCCATCTTTAATTATTAGACTAATGACCCTTAACATGGCATCCACTGCAAGGCCCAACTAAAAGCTTAAGTGATGCTTTTTTAATATAATTGCACATTATAACAAAACTTGTGTAGGGTTAACCAACCAATTCATGTGAGCAAGAGGAAATTTTAACAAGATCAAGAAACAATTTCGAGCAACCCACAAGTCAATGTGAAATTACACTCCTGTGGTGTAATTAGACTGGAAAATACTGCCTCTGCAGTGTAGAAAGACTGAGTGGGACTTTCCATTTGACTGAGGTCAGTGCATGGGTTTCTGCAAATACACACACATACACACACTTCAGTTTTGTGGTTTCAGGGCTATCACATGAAAACACAGTTCACACACTGGGATGGCGTCCCAGTTCCTTGGGCTTGGCGTAAGAAGCCTACTGCTGCTAAATAAATGGTTTCAATCCTCATGTCAACTCTTATAGGAAATCCCAAAGTTTGACTCAGCTTTATGCCTTGCAGTATTCTAACTATGGCTTCTAGAGGACTCAAACAGGGTCTTTCTAATAGATAGACAAATCAAAGTTAGGTCTATGATGTTTTATTTCATTTTTTGAGAGGAGAGTGAGAGAGAGCAAGAAATTTTTTAAAAATCCAGGTTTTGCTTGGCTGCCATTCTAAAGAAATAATGCAACTTTAGTCCAACTTTAATTGAATATTTTACACTGCAGCTCATTTTTTTTGCATGTACTTTTATGATTACTATTTTTGTTATAAATCACAGAAGGCTGTAATTTTTATTTCACACTCACACTGATGTCTTTTTCCCTATCGCAGTTCATTCAAGGCAGGACTGGCTCACTTTGATGGTGCTTTGGTGTTTTGTGTGTAAGTACGCAGGAGGAAAGGGTTGTTGAAATCGACACGCCACTAACAAGCCTATGAGCTGACAGTGGAGGTAATCACAAAACCAGACTAGGGTGTGTGTAAGTGTGAGCTGGAAAAGTGGAACACGCCATTATTAGCCAAGATGCTGCTTTCACACCACGGATTAAGCAATGACTTACTGTGTGTACGCACACATCTGTGCAGGGCTCAACAGTCGCCGTATGGGTTCTGTGAATTACGAAAGGGAGGCAGTGTCTTAACAATAACTTGTTTTTTCATGGTGTTATAATGGCAGAGTGAAGAAGATCTGCCCTCCCAAGCAGTCAACCTCTTTGATCGTTTAGTCAAAGACCAGATGATGGTCAGTCAGTGGCCAGATGTGCTTGGCAAAGCAGGTCAAATTTGACTAAGTACACGTTAGGGTTCAGGAGTACATGTGTTAGGATCATTTTGCAAATACACTGGCACAATATCTTCTGCTCAATATCTGAAGCAGAGAATGGCAGACTGTCATGGACAGAAAGTAGTCACATTTTTAATTTAAAAAAATGATAAAATTATTAGAAAAAAGTTGTTCAATCTAGTTGGCGATTGTGTAACCCAACAAACAATCCTCCCGTACACTATTGTGTATTGATCTGATCTGTGAATATTAAGAGAGGGGTAAAATCTGTAAACCAAGTATTGCACAAAGCTCTGCAAAAGTAGAACAAGATAAAAAAAATAAAAAAATAAAAACATCTGTGTGAGTTGCCAAATATTTTGAGGCAAACATTAATATATCCGCCCCAAGCATCAACAGTGTGGGAAACAACAACTGAATTCTTTAACCACCAAAGCAACATCTGCCATCACTAACCAAGCCTTATCAAAACACAGTTATTCCATGCCTTTCAAATCTAGATGAATGTTACAACAGTGTTGCAGTTTAACTAACTAACTGTCACCACAGCTCTGTCATTTCCTGTTTGATTATTCCAACTATGTTCTTCAATCTGCTTCTCCTATTTTGGGGAGAATTAGATGAGTTGAGCCAGCTCCGGGTTGATTGCGTTTCTGACAAAAATCACAGATGCATACCTTCTGGTGCTCCATCTCACCATCTAAGCTTCAAGTATTAAGACACACAGTGAATATTTGAGTCTGTGTGTTTTCAGACTATTCTAAAGATTATTAAGAAATACATCCTACAGAGTGTCGCAATACTGAAGTCAAAATTTCACAAAAAGATGACATTAATGTGATTTTGCCAGTTTAATACAAATTATTGCTGTGTTATATACAACAATCAACTTCCAAGACTGGAAATGACGGGCTTAAAGTGTTGTTCTGCTGTGTTTAAGTACACCAATTTCCGGAGACATTCCAGCTTGAAGACAGATTTCCTGATCGTGACAATACATTCAGTTTTTATGGCTCTGTACCAAGGAACAGCCCAAAGGCCTCCTTTATAAAAAAAAAACACAAACAAATACAACTTTGCTTATGTAACATACTGAGAAACTGTTGGCCCGTCTTTACCACTGAATACTCATCTGAAAACATTAGAAAAAGGTTACCCAGGACACCGTAGGTTGTCTTGTGTTCATCAGGTGCTGTCCAACTTTCTATCGGCTGGCTATCAAAGTAACTGTGGCTCAGTTAATTTTAGTTTGTTTATTTTCTGCCATGCAAACTACAAAAATAACATCTGACATTCAACAGAGTGGACAAGCAACACCAGGGTGAATATCTGTGACTCCCCTCGGTGCAACATACTCCAAACAGAATGAGTCACAGCCAGGAGAAAAAAAAGGTATTATTTCACTGCTTCGAGGTCACACTGACAAGGCAACAGCTTCGGTGCAATAAATATGAAGCAACATTCCCTCCGCCACCGAAAAAAATGGGTCAAAGATACACGTAAATGTTTGACCCGTGGTTAATGTTGACACAAAGATGTAGAGAAAGATATACAAGTCACTGACACCTGGCAAAATCCAAATTCCACACAAAAGATGTAATTAATACGCTAAACTAACATACATTTGAGATCATTTTAACTACTTTACACTTTAAGTTGGTAAGACATCAACTTGGGGGGAGACTGCATACTTTTAACACCTTAGACCACCAATTTAATTTGAAGGAGTGCATTTGACATCTAATGAATACTGAGTCACAACTGAAAGTGGAGGTAACTTTGATGAAAAGCAAAATATAAAATATGGGGGGAAAAAAAGATGAAACTAAGAACTGGAATTCTTATTCAATGCAATTCAGAATAAATTTAAAACTACAAATAAATTCACATCCACAAAGCAGAGCTGATGATGAAGGTTTTTGCCTTTTCAAAAGGATGACTCAACAAAACTGATGATGCTGTTCCAAGTCATTCCTCAGAAGATTCAGTTTGTGGTCCAGCCTGAACACCAAGCTAGAAATGAATTACCTCTCCATGACTCATTTTCAGCAACTCATTTTAGCCGACATGTGCTCATCTGCCTGCAATGCACCAAGAAAGCCCCACATGAAAATCCTCACACAGATAACTTTTCTGAGTAAAACGTGTATGCCTATTAACTTCACATATCCAAAGTTTTAAGGGGACACACACTACTTTAGACAAATGAGGTGTGTTTTGAATATTAAAAAGAAAAATGTCATTAGGCTGACACTCACTGCCACCCTTGATGAATGACTGAATTTAACCTCAAGTAAATTCAAATTCACACTGCAGCAAGAATAGTTGGCCTTTGACAAATCCAGTCATCTGCATCCATCTCCTTACTAATGTATAATAGTCTCTGTCCTTTTAGCTGAATGCTTTTCACCCCAAACAGCAGGGAAGCAGTAAGCACATGGGTGACGTGATTGGGGGAAACAGTCCTGCTCCATTTAGTGCTCCAATGAGGGGGAACAAATAGACCAATCAACAGTTATTCACAATTCACATGCACTGCTGGGGCCCACTTTGTAAGAAGTTTTCTTTCTTGTATCTTTACATTTATTTAGCTAAAGAATTTGAAAGGCTGTGTTGACTGTTTTTTTTTTTTTTTTGACAATCATAAATACTTCAGAAAGGATTGTTACACCAAAGTCGCCTCTAAAATGATGTAATATGCATCTAAATAGCTACAAAATCTTTGGCTGTATCCCCTGAATGAGACAAGGTTACAGATAACCACAGGGAGCACTGAGATTTAGCTCCATATTAACAAATTACTAAATATGTGCTAAATGCTTTGTTGATTCTTGCTTTGTTTGAAAATTGTCGATTTCAGCATTCCTCCCCAGCAATGACTCGACCAAAAGGTCATTTAAAGAGAAGTACAAACTCTTTTTCACCAGTCAAGCAAATAAATTATAACTTTTCAAAACATTTTCTTCAAGATTCCACTCACTGTTTCTTGCGAATCAGTGTTTGTTAGCTCATTAATCCAAGGATAAAGCCAAAATAAGCAAGCATCTTTGTGGTTGAAAGGTATTCCTACAAGAAAATAAGTTTTGCTCGAGTTCCTAGCTCAAAGGTCTTGTACATCCGTTCATCTGCCTGAAGGTCTGTCACATTTAACTTGAATACATTATGTTCCCAAACTAGACCTTATATCAGTCTGTGTGACTTATTTTCAGCATTTGGCTTCATATAACAAATTCAACAAACACTACCAGTAAACGTTTGGACATACTTTTCCATTCATTTGAAAAGGAAAGTGTGGAAAGTTGTGCAGTTTAAGCTCAGTCAGTCTAGCAACCAATGTGGGAAATTAAATTGTCCAAAAGACTAATGAGTGGAAGGATAACCACTTTGAACCAGTCTCCAAAACAAGAGAGCATGATTAGTTGTAATAGTTGTTGTTACATAATTGTCTTTTTTTTTTTTTAAATTACCTCTTTATTTCTTGCTGGATATATTCTGGATCTGATCAAATACATTTGGTATTGTTTAAGCTAAAACAGCAAACAAAAGCCCATGTCTACCATTCTTGACATGTTGTAAATAAGACAGCAATTCCCTCAGAATACAATAAGTAATAGTCAATGCCATGTATTTTATGGAGTCCTTTCTGTGTGGTCCAACATTTGTGGTGAAAACTAGATTACTAAAAATCGACCACAAAGACATGAGACTCATCAGGGCCAAAATCAGCTTGTCACAAGCTATCCAGAGAGACACACTGAAATGCAGCATATCTCCCTGCAGCATTTGTAAGGCAGCAATCTGTTAAATGATCTGCAGAAGGCACCGAAATGGCAGCACAATTCAACACATTCTATGCAAAGGAAGATCTGCTACTTATTAAAGTCAAGGGTCACCTTCAAGCCTAGTTTTTTTTTTTTGTATAAACAGACTCAGAATTTGAAGGAATCCATGTCTACTGATGCACAATTCAATGAATATTTTGTGATCTGTGACAACTACAGATATATCAAGCTGTTTTTTTGCCATAAAGGAAGTGGTAATATCAAGAGATTCAGAAAATTTATTGTCCAAGGTTTTATATAACAATGCACTGTTTAACTTAATGATTTTTCTTTTTAAAATTCTAATTCAGTCTGTGAGGTTTCAAATATGAGGTATGGGATGATTTTTTTTTTTTAAAGTCACAAAAAAAAAACAAAAAAAACAAAACTTTTCTACAATTTCACCCTTTCCATTAATTATGTACTTTGTTTTACAAATTTTACAGAACACTCTTTGTAAAATGTTTCTACTGTTGATTAGTCATCCATCAACTTCTGCTTATCCTGATTCAGCTATCTCAGAAAATATCTAGTTGTTCCTGGGCTAGCCAAGAGATATCTCACCAGTGTGTCCTTAGCTTCCCTCGAGGCCTCCAACTGGTTGGACATGCTTAAAACTCCTTCCTGGGGAGGGGTCCAAAAAACAGCTTAAATGGATGCTCAAACCGCCTCAACTGGATCATCTCACTGTGGAGTAGCTACTTCAAGGCCCTCCCCAATGACTGAACTTATAACACTATCTCCAAGGGAGAAGTCCAATCCCCTTATGGAGCAAACTGATTGCGGCCATTTGTATCCACAATCTTGTTCTTTCTACATCAAGAGACAGCAGAAACGGGAAACATGGATGCCGATAAAAGGCTGATATAACCCGAGAGCACTAAAGGTAACCCCTTCTCCCTTCTGACTGTGCCTTGAAATTCTGCCCATAAAAGTAATTATTAAAAATCAGCGACAAAGGGGAGGCCTGTCAGAGTCCGATTCCAACTTGGAGTGAATCCAGCGATTGATTATCTTACCAATTCTTTACTGCTCTTAAAATTCTCAGTTCAGAGTGGGAAACGTTAATTCTTAATTCGTGCTAATGATAAGCATAAAAAAATCAATTTCAACTATCTGAATATTTTGCAATTTTTCAGAAAAGAGTAAACAATACCAAATTGCAGCCTATTTAAAACCTTGTTGGCGCGTTTATGAAAAATATCTCAGCAAAAGGTATATTAATAATTTAATTCAATGGTTTTATTAGCTCACCATAAACTAGTATAGATAAGAGAATTAAAACATACCGTCAGAGTAGAAAAAACCCCACATGATTTGTCTTTGTTGTGAGTGATACCACTCTTTCTGTGGCACCAAAAGAAAAAAAAAAGTTTACACATGAAACTTATAATTTTAAGTGTATTCTCAAAGTCTAAGACTTACAGTAAACTAAACAATACAAGCCACCAAGAGGAAGCAAAAGCAGCGTGACTCACTATCAGAAAGCCCCAGCCAAGAAAGCACCAAAAACAATTATAATTATGGAATTTTCCTTGATAATTAACCAATCATACAACTAGTTGCAGTTACTGATTTAATTGACTTTGTCTGATCCACTAAAATCATGATTAGTCTTAGGTACTCACCATACTTTTGCTGTAAATCTCTCAAATAGTGTGAAAGTTATAGAACTATTGTCTCGCATTTATATAAAGTCAAAATGATCCAGTGAAGACATTTGGTTGGCTTTTCAACATAATTAATGAAAATAACTACATTAGATATTCAGAAATGTTTACTTCAATATCTGAGTTTAAGTGTCTCACGTTCTTTAAACCTTAACAGAAAAAGGGAGCAAAAATGCTGGAAAACTAAAAAGAGTAATGGAAAATGTGACTCAACTGTTGGTTTTAACCTGCTTATTTTTAAAAAGGATTAATAGCAATTCTTCTAATGACTATCCAAAAGAACCACAAGGAGCTCAAATGACTGTGAACAGGTAATTATAGCATCACTTTAGGCCTAGAGCAGATGATTTTGATTAATTTAAAATCTGTAACAAGAAAGGACTACCTGGCTGATAAATTATCTAATCATTAAACATCGACACAGTATGTAAATAAGGAAACCATGCATCTGTAGCAGGACAGAACACAACTTAAAGACTCGGGACTTCATATGAGGAGTCATTTAAAGTAAAAGGGAAACTAAAACTACTTTTGATTGATAGAGGTAAATTATTTTGACAAGGTGAGTCTGACGTTATCAAACCAAACAATGGTTATAACGTTTAGTCTAATCCTGAGAAAAAGAACGGAAAAATGGATCATTTCACTGAAAAATAAACGTGTGATTAGTTTGATGGTAAAATACCTAAATAAATAACAATCACTTTGTTAAATAACAAAAACTTAAACCGTGAGGGAGAAAACCGTGAATATGAGCTACATTAACATTGAGATCACTAACTCGAATTTTTTAAAAATGTTTTTTTTCTTTAAACCCTCGGCACAGTGAGGACTAAATACTGTTTATACTTTCCAGCTGGCTAAAAACGCTGGCTATGAGATCATAGTTGTAGCAGGAAGCTAATGACTAACTTTAATCGCCCAGAGTTGATGGTTACGACCAGCTGTGTTGTACTGTTTAACCATTAATTATCGATTATACAAAGTACACGGTTTGCATAAATTACTTCTAACCGTAATGAAAAACTATTCTCTTATCCAAAAAGGATATTATTGCCGGCCCAGAGTGGAGTTAAACGAGATAAATTTAGAAGCTAACAAAGCTAGCTCCTGAACAGCCTCGAAGAGGAGGAAGTTCTGATGTGTGTGATAGTAATTAACGACTGTTAGCTGGTTTTTACTTTTTTGTATTTTTATACAACACTTACCGTTATGTATCCACCGATTTTATATTAATTCACAACAGAATTGTATCGTGTAGTCTCCATTTCATAGAGGGCGTTAGAGAAAATGTGTAACACAAAACTTCAGCGAAGGAACATTCCCCGAGTCTGACTGTTGTTCTGAAGCCAAACATCACAATAAAAGCACTCACGTATTTCCGGTCTGAAATAATTGTTTTTCCACAATAAAATAAAAAATAAATAAAAAACAACATAAAAATATAATAATAATAATAATAATAATAATAATAATAATAATAATAATAATAATAATAATAATAATAATAATAATAATAATAACTATTATTATTATTGTTGTTGTTGTTATTTCATTTTATTTTTTATTTCACTGGAGGATCAATATACAGTTTTTTTTGGACAAATCACTTTTCCATATTTCTTCAAGAATTAGTCCCTTTAAATGTTTCATTTAAGTATATTTATTGTTCATTAAAAGCAAAATGAAAACCATATGTCATTACTCATATGATTACTGTACAGTACTGAAACGTAAGCATCACAAGCATTATTCACAATTGTGTTCTATAAAATGCTCTTATGTTTTTAAAATTAATAGATAAACCTTTCTGGTAAACGAATTATATAGGGCAATAGAAACGATCTAATTTCCTACCAAAAATTAGTGTGTAAGTAGAATTACAAAAACATTCAGGACTTGGTCATAATTTTCTTTTCAAGAAAAAAAAATTGAAACTGTAGGTGAACTCTTGATCTTTATTATTAAGTCCTGCTAAATATAAGTTGGTAAAATGTTGTGTGTGTGTGTGTGTGTGTGTATAAAGAATGTATGCTGAAACATTCTAGATAAATTATGAAATATCTTCACTTAG
>JAOWBL010000003.1:2695955-2720041 GCA_028564865.1 Zenarchopterus dispar
CTATCTATCTATCTATCTATCTATCTATCTATCTATCTATCTATCTATCTATCTATCTATCTATCTATCTATCTGGTCACAGGCATATGTACACACACACACACACACACATACACACATACATATATATATTTATATATATGTATGTGTATATATATATATTATATATATATATTTATACACACACACATATATATAATAGATATTTATATATGCACGCGCACACACATATATATGTATATATATATACACCTGTGATTATGTTTTCTTTATAGAAAAAGTCCAAATAGATAAATGAATAACTATAATTGGCGACCTTGAGTGCCATGAAAGGCACCTTATAAATAAAATGTATTATTATTATTATTATTATTATAAAATAATTAATATGGGAAAAAAAATTAAAAAGCACACACAAACCCAGCTTACCCCATCAAGAGCAGGGCTCTGGTCTATAAAAGCTACGTGAGGACAGTTTGAGTGTCCTCGCTCACTGAGACCTTCTCTGAGACAGCCTCATAGAAGGTCTCTTTCTTCAGGTGTTGCCATGTTGCAGAAAATGCGACAGAGACTACACCGATACATTGAGATCTGACACCTGTGCTGCTCTGATGCTTTTGAAAAGCTCAGCATGCGACACTCAGCATGTTCTGGTTGAGAATAAATTCACCTGCCAGGTAATCCAGTCAGCCTGGGGCATTAGTCTGCTGCTCATGACGCACACAATGTTTTGTCTTGTTTTCTGACTGCTGAGTGATCACTTGCTTTTCTTTGGTGTCTATTGAATCCTGCTTTGTTTGGTTTTTCAGGAGGAGGAGCCAGTGAAATATCAAAAAGGATTGTGATGATGATCAATGTTGTAGCTATTAAGCTATAGAACATGTTAGAAAATTAGGCTATTGACTTGTAAAAATACTCCATTAAAGATAAATTTCACTTTAGTGAATCTGCAACTTCAGAAGGCTGTTTTCTCAGCAAGATCACAGTAGTTAGCTCATCTTGAATCTTTGGTCTCCTCTTCAGCATGGTCAAAGCATCACAAGCTTGACTCTGTCTGGTTAGGTAACAGCTAATCAGCAAGAAAAGGTTGTTGGTCCTCTGCTGTGCAGCTCAGTGGCTTCGCCAACCTGCACCTCTAAACCTCTAAAGCTGCTGTTACCTAATGGCAGAGCCCGTGCAGAGCCATGGGACAGCTGATTTAAACAGAGGCTGTCCAGTTCAAAGAGCCTTGGCAGTGGAGCTGTGACACACCAGGCCCCACTGCTGTGCGAGGTTGTGTGTGGATGTGGATGAGCAAAGAGTTGGAGATTGCTCTTCAGTGGGCAGCCAGTCAGATCAATGTTATGCAAACCTATTAGTCAGAGGATGCAATACTCAGGGATTCTCCCTCAGGGTCAAACTAAGTGATGAGGTCTCACCTCTGCTCAAGAGTGTATTACAATGTTATCTTCTGGTTTGGGGCCTATTACAACTGCATAACGTTAAATAATGTTGCAGTGTTGGATTATTTCATCATTAGATGGAAGAGCTCATGCATTTTGAATCCAAGAAATATTGTTGGGACTTATTACCCTCAATAGACACCAAAATTAAACTCAATCTTTATTTATTTCTTAAAAGATGACCACTGTCTCTGTATTATTTGCATAAAATGTAAGATTTTAACATATTTTGTAGCATTTTGATCAACATAAAAAAATGTGCAAGACTATATTACTGTGTCCTAAATACTGTGTTATTAAAATATACATGTTTTCTTTTTTTTTCTTTTTTCTTTTTTGTTTTTGTTTAAGGAAAGAAAGCAAAAATATCTTCATATTCATTTTTGTGTTTTTACTTTTGAGAGATGACATCCAACAACAAAATTTTAAAAAATTGCATGTTTTCTTTTTGCATGCAGTATTGCATGTTTTCTTTTCGCATGCAGCAGATCTTTATGAACTCTGTATTATCCACAGTATTTTGCTGACTCAGACAGAGGGAGGGCTTCTCAGTGTTCCTTATAAGACCATTAAGAAAACGCTCCTTGGAAAAGCAGCCAAATAAGCCCTGTGGCTTTGACTTTCACTAATCATCTTAAGCAAAGCATGCCTTCCAATGTGCCTGCAATGTAACACCTGTACTGGACCACAGCAAATGTGTGGTGGTCAGCATCGTAAGCTCTCATCACCATCCTTATCATCACCATCATCATGCAATACTCTGAAACAGTTAAGCTCATTTTGCTCTCACTACAGCAGAGCACGCAATCTGCAGTCAGGTTGGGTGAAAGAAATCTTGAGGTAAAATGTTTATTAATTGAATTGCTGCGTTGCCGAAAAGCCTCCCTGGAGAGAAAATAGCAAATGTGACAATCGGGATGAATGCAAGAAGGAGAAAAACAAGAATATGAGGAGTATAGGCATTCATTATTTGTGCAGCTCTCTTCAGACATAGCAAATAAATAATTCAAAAGCTTAGAGGTGGTTCCTTTATGATTAAAAAGTTGCATTTTTTAAATGTAAAAATGCACGCTGGAGACCATAAATTGCTAATGATAAGCAAAGAATGATTTAATATTTGGTAAATTGTACTGAAATCATCAATCAATTAAATTATTTGAAGCTTTTCCTTTAGGTAAGATAAGGTGAGATGCATTTAATGTCTTCTATGAGGATCAGTGTACCTTTTACTGCCAAAAATTTTGAATCAAATCGTAGTTTCTTTATGTACCCGAGAAATTTATCAACCTTGACTATACAGTCACCTTTAAATTAAGTGGAACAACTGGGCATTAAAATATGCTCACAGAACCGTAGTTAGATTAAAGTATTTGCCTGTAACTTTAGTGTACCTTTTTACATACTAATCGGCATTCAGGTGCACGGCTCCTGTTGCCAGGACAACGCCGCTTCCCATTGGCGAGCACCGCACCACGTGGGAAGCGTTGTTGACGTCACAGAGAGAAGCTGAGCGGAGTGAGCAGCGGCTCAGGAAGCAGCTTGCCGGAGTTTGGACTGTGAGCAGCAGCGACAACTTGCAGCTCTTGTGTGGCTCCTGATGCACTCCAGTCGGTTTCTCTGAAACTTTCACCGTCCTCCCATTTGAAGCGAGGTAATGGACTACTAAGGATACTTTTAACAAGAATTCAACAACAGCTTTAAACCTTGGTAAGTCGTGGCTAACGTCGCGTCCGTCCCTCCCATCTAGTTTAACCGCTTCCTGATACTTTCTTTTTCAGTTATTATTTTCTCGCTGCTCACGTGAGATAACTTTTACAGGCTGAACAAATGCCTTTGTAGTGTCAAATCCCTGACACCAGTCTTATAAGTATTAGCAGAACATATTCAAAGCAACAAAACTTAAACGTGTTGTCTCATAAGTTGACCGTTCAGCAGCATTACACGATGCTAGCAGCGGATAAGGCTTTACCTACATTTGTAATCGGATGAAGCTGCTCACTTTCATCCTTAACCAACATGCAGAACAGCAGGAAAGGTGCTGATCGTTTTTACATTTAACTGAGCGATGAGTGAGGATAGGAAGTGGAAAAGGGAGTCCTGCGGTCATACAAGGGGTTGACTAAAGCAGAGTATCTCATTTCAGCAAATACACATCTGTCAGTGGATTTAAAGCAGATGATTTACTAGACTAACGTTTGCTTGACAAATGAGTGGAAATATTAGTTGTTTTTAAATTCATCAGTGTTTTCAGTTTACTAAAATGACAGTGTATGTGTTACAATATGCAGTTGACATCCAAATATCTTCAGGAAATTTGGCATTTAAGTGACCCCTTTTTACTAACATACCAAATATTTTGATTTTACAGCTTTTATCTGTTTGCATTTTCTGCCCTCTTTCTGACGGCATATGTCAAAGTGAAGGGTAAAGGTAAAAGGGCAGCACCAGGTTGCTTGTTGAGCAATGATAAAGTATAGGTTTCAAAGTCAATGTCAGAAGAAGAAATTTGGATGTTTTTTATTGTATCTAATCTTATGTAAAATATGAAAATATTTACAGTTATTGGAAACAAATATGACAAACTGATCAGTACTTCAATATTGAGATTGTGATGTTGCAATGGAGCAAAAAAAAGTCCAAAATAAAGTCCTTTGAATCAGGTCTGAATGTAATGTAAAACATTAATGATGTAGTGGTTGGTTAAGCCATTTGTCTGTTTTTTAAACAACAAAACAAAAAAAGTTTTAGGAGCTTAACTTTTATTCCTGTAGTCTGATTAGCAGTTTACATTAAGATAATGAATACATAAGAAACTCACAAGATGTTACCAATCACACAACAAAAACAACACTGAAAATTAGATAAACTGAAGTACACATCTCAAAGTGGCTTGTAGACAAATACAACTTGGCCTTGGGGAAATGTACTTTTTTCAGCTGGTGGTTTGTGGTAATTTAATGCCTTTGGTTTGATGTGGGATGTAAACCGGAACAGATCATGGTCAAATTTCCCCCTTTAGCCCCACTGAAATATTCATGAGGGCGTCGGAGAGGGCTTTGGTGTGGGGGAGAAACATGAATGGACAGTAAAACAGGCATACAAATACGATAGTCAAAAGAGAAGATGAGGTTAACTGGTCTAGATGAAATATTTAGATGCAGGAAATTGGAGAAAAGAGGCTCTGTCACACAGAGAAAACGGGAAAAAAAAAAAAGCACCAATAACACACAGCTGTGTGGCGTCCAAATCTTTGATTAGATTTTAGTAATTCGACAACTCAAGCTGCCAATAAAGCTTAACAAGCAAATCGGAAGACCCGCGGAGGTGTTGACACAAGGGTGGAGTCGAGATAATGGCCGACTTGGTGTTGAGGGCATCTAACCAAACATTTCAAGATGCTGAACTCTGTCAAGTGTTTGCTAAATTTGAACAGATTTTCTATATTTGTCAGCGTGGGTGTCTTGTGGGTTTGTTTTGGGCCAGACGTTCTGCATTGGCTGCGTTGGCCTGTAGTTAGGCTTGTCTAGGCGGCAGTCAGTGCTCTTTTTGAATTGAATTAGACCTCTTTTTGAGATGGGGAGAGTGAGCGGGTAAAACCAAGAATAAGTGGAACATTAAACCAACGGAGGAAAGAGCGGGAGAGAGAGATCGAGATAAAGAAGAGAAAGCTTATTATGGCCTGTCACATGGATAATAATTTTGGAAAGAAGGCAGCATTTCTCTCATGCCGTGCAGCAGATATCCCTCACAGAGAGGGATGGCAGGTGTTTAGTCATCAGACTGGCATTTCCATCTCTGTATCCTTTGTCTCTAAATCTGGCCGTTCGAAAGAGAAAAAAAACCACACACTTAGATATTCATTACAAAATAAACAGCTCTCTCCCGGTATAATTAGTAACAATTAGCTGTGTGTTTGTCCAGTCCTCCATATGTTTTGCAGCTCTGCCCTCCTTCTCACAGTGGATGTCAGTGATGGTTTTTTATCTTGTTCTCATTTGCTCCCTCATAATGCCTTCAGTGTCATGGTTGTGGTTTTCTGAAGCGCCTTGACGCACAAAGCTCTCCCGCTCACAATGGAGCTCATGTGTGCTGCATTATGATGAAGTTGCTGCCTCTGGTTTTTCGAATGCGGGATGGATGGGACTTGTTAAATAACATTTTTTAAGAAGGAAACTAAAGTAGAACGTATCATTGCGTTTTTAATTCATGGAAATTTGATTGTATTGCCTTCTAACTGGAGGTTTATTTCACTTTAATTGGTCGTCATTATCAGAATCAGTAGTCTGAAGATATGTGATTCAACAAGATGACGATGACATGTTGTTTGGTATTTTTATTTAAGATGTAATCCAAAGTGCTGGGGGACGAATTGAATTAATGAATTTTTCGGCTAATGCAGACAAACTAATTGTTACAGCTCTAAAATGGATTATGTTATTTTGACCAGACAACCGGCATCGTATGATCTCCTTGTGATTAACCAGAAAAATGTGGCAGTATATGAAATGGACCTTTCATTTTTTTATTTATGTTTTACAGAAATGTGGACGTAATTATGATCAGTCAGATCTACATAGTGTAACTTACACCCTGATGTTGCCTTAAAAAAGGAAACTCGCCAATATTTTACATATAGCTGGTACGATTCCATTTTTCTTTTTTAAATTTTTATTTATAATTTCCACAGAAGACTTATTCCACTCTCTAATACAAACCGGACAGACAGAGGACTGCCTTCCTGCTCTGACCTTACACAAAATAACACGACAGATAGAGTTGCAGTAAGACATTCAAGAAGCCACCGAGCATGTCGTGGGACATGTAACGTGAGCGTGTGTGCTCCCAAAGTTATTCCAGGCTGCAGCTGCGTTTTAATGGTGGTTTGTTCCTAAAATGGGTGGTAGCCTGTACTTGTTTATAGATTAGCTGAGACAGATGCAGGTCATTAATTATAGAGCTTGTAAAGTTTGAGCCAGAATGTGTCAATGTTTCATCTGTCTGAAACATGTTTGTTTTTCTCTCGTTTACATGTGAGCTGTTTGGTTTGGGTTAAAGGCGTTACAACACATTCAGTTCCTCACATGCAGCTTTAGATGAAACCTCAACTATGAGGTGAAGTAAGTGGTTGTAGTTTGAAAGTCTTGCATGTGCACTAGTTTCTGTCTTGATATAGCTGCATTTGAATGCACCGATGCATAAAACATTAAAGATCGTGCTTGACAATTAGGCTTTTGAGACTCTTCTGCACTAAATCACTAAGTGTCAGTCATCTGCGACAAAACAAACTTATAGTGACAGTAAAAAAAGCAGAAATGATATTAGGTCTGGCAGCTAGTTCGTTTTCATCCAGTGCTTTTCTCTGACCTTGGACTATGAGCTTCTTTCACAAAACTAAAACATTTTGTCTAACAATATATAACAATTTATATTGTTGAGGTGCCGTCTTCTTGCAGAGCAAAGAACATTTTATACAAATCAATTGAAGCCTGAAATCAGGCATTGAAACGAGCTGGAGCCTCTTCAACTGGTATTTGTTAATATACAACATACTCTGGAGGTCCTAGATGAAACATCATTTTGATTTGGGGGTTATCAGGTTGCACACCCTGGAGGTCTAATAATTGCTCGCCTGTGAGATCGCAAATGGGTGCTCTCAGTCTTGCAGTCTGGTTGGTGCGTCATGTTTCATGATGAATGCGTCATTCATAAACTCACTGTCTTTTATCGGGTTGCTTTCAGCCTCTCAGGCAGCCTCCTTCAGGTAACTGCTCTTGGATTATCTGCTGGACACTCGCGTTAAGATTTACCTGCAGGATATAAATGGAGACTTGTGCCTGTTACATAAGTGGGCTACAAGATGTTCTGGGATGAACGCCGTGTGGAGGACATTTCATTCAAACGGCAGGAAGGAGTTGACTTAAGTGCACCGCAAAGACGTCACAGCGTAATGGTGCTGCATGTTGCAGTGGTTGTTTTTGTTTGGAGCAAGTTGAGATTATTGATCAAATCGACAGGATAAAAACAAACAAACAAACAAAACAAAACCAATAAATGTACTTTTTCGTACCGTTGCCTTCCAGAAAATTAATGGATCAGTCAGAGAGAGCAGTCTAACTTCAGTTTTATGTTAAACTACAATTTATATAAGATCTATGTCTGATATATTTTTATTTAGGTAAAGCTCTTTTCAAGTGGTTTTGAATATTTTCCAAAAAATTTATATTCTGAAAATTTGCACAATAGTCAAAGAAGTTTGTTTATTTATTAGTTTATTGTTTTTAATATCTTTTTGCTACCCACTTTTCTTTACCAGCAAACAGCTTTTTACATTTAATGAAAATTAGAGTTGAAAACATTACAAATAAAACTGTGATAATTAGTGTTCCATCATTTCAAGAGTAAATGTCTGTAATTTTCAGAAATGTTAAATGTTTGTCAGTTGTGGCTTTCAGGCATGAGATTGATGCTTTCGTAATATTCTGTTTATTGTATATTTATTTGGATTTTAGTTTTTGAAAATTACATGGTTGATCTAGCAGTGTGCACGTCATTGAAATTTAGTTGTCATTTCAATTTTGGCTCATAAAAATGATCATAAATACAATATAATTCAGAGAATAATTTTTTTGACTCATATATTTTGTGTTCTGAATAACTCTTTCACTTCAGATATAAACTGTATTTATCTGTAGATAAATTATTCCTTCCTTGTTTTTGTATATAACATACAGTAATAATGATTCTGTAGTGGGAACATTTCATTCACAAGTGGGAAACTATGACATATATTTTCCAGTATTTGCAAAATTAAATGTCAGAGAAAATTTACGCCAAGGTGAGAGTGTGTAACACTCACAAAAATGGCAAAACCCTAAGAGCAACAGCGGAGACTCTGTGAGCCTTATTCAGCATATTAAGTGTTAAAAGTTCATGACAGTACAACTACAAACAAGCTGCACATGTATGACTTCCTTTGCATTGCTATTGTAGAGTATTTGGCCTCTGCAAGCCTGTTTTATGCTGTCATGTTCTTTTTCACATTACATCTGAACAAACCACAAGATTGTTGGAACAATGTCTTTTGGACAGATGAGATCAAAGTGGGTATGTGCAGCAGAAATCAAAGATTTAAGCATAAACAGCTTAACCTATCAAGCATGACCTGGGCCCCTTGTGTGTTGGTCATCTGAGGTCGTAATCACCTCATTTTAGTTCCTGGTAAGGACCAGGTGGCATATTAGTTTGTCCTGATGTTTATAACATAGAACTGAAAGGTTGTGTGCTTTATTTTCTTTTTCCAAGTTTGTATTTTATATTACATCTTTTTTTTTTTTTTTTTTGTTAGTTTGTGAGCAAAATTGTTCAAGATCTACTAGGTTCAAGTTATGGAACTATGTGGACAAATGCTTAAAAACAACCCCAAACATGAAGATTATTATTATTATTATGATTATTTAGTTTCTCCAACAATGTTTACCAACACTTCTATGTGTAGTTAGTCATTTTCACATCTTTCATAAAGTGCAGAAGGTAAATCCTGCCTTGTGTGAAAGTCGTGGTCATGCGTGCATTGTCGTGTCGCTAGAAAAAGAAAGTGAGTTCTGCTCAGGTTCAGTAATACCCACTTAAGCTGTTCACTAACTTGTACCCACCTGATGAGATGATCGTGGGCTTTTTTTCTCAACCACGTGAACTTTCACTTGTCAAAGCTTGGTTATGTAACAGTACCTTCACCAACCAGCAGGTAAGAGCCTTAACAGGTAATTGCAGGCAGGTATCTTGCAGAGCCAGAAATAGTGGAGATGTTTGGGTGACTGGCTGACGGGATGTTCAGAGGAGGTCTGACCTCAGACCCTGCTGCTCCTTCTTCTTTTAAAATGATGCTCAATGAGGAGCAATGTTGAAATGGTTGGTTTGTTTTGGTCTCTTTAAGTGCTCTGAGGTGGCACCTTACTCAATAAAAAACAACTGAAAGCACAGTTTTACCTTTTATCTTCTTACATTCATAATATAGGGCAGGGGTCTTCCTTCCTGGTCCTTGAGAGTTTTGATGTTTAACTTCATCAAGACGCCCTGAAAGAGTTGTACAGGCCTTGATGACAACCTGTTAATGACCATTAATCACAATCATATGTGTTGACGCAAGGAAACATCTAAAACATGCAGGACAGTAGATCTTGAGGACCATGAAGGAAGACCACCGATACCTGGTGTTGAGACATGAATACCTGTTACTGCTCTCGTACATCTCCAGTTATTGAAGACGAGTTAGTTCACACTGCAGTTTCAATTACCAGTTATTATTGTTTCAGTTATTTTTCTTATGGTCAGATTTATTGTAAATATCCATTATAATTCAGAATATTTCATTTATAACCACAAGGTGAGAAAAGCACGAATTCTTCCGATTTTAGAAGGTATAACAAATAGTTCAGATTTAGTTTGTAATTTATTTCAAATGACTGATTATTACAAATGCTCTAGATTTATATTTCTCTTTGTTGTTAATTGTTGAATCATTTTAGCTTTGTCACGGTGTCATGTAATGATCATTTAGTTTAATTTTTATGATTTATATTGGCAGTAAGGCATCCACATGAACTGTTAACCTTATTTGTGAGTATTTTTTTTATTATTGATGAATATTGAATTGTTAAATATCTTAACATTTGAGTTTTCCCTTAAATCATACAAAGTTATTTGAATATTTAGTCATTACATTATAGTAAAATATATTTAAAAATATACATCACCTTGTAACTTCTGTTGTTTTTGTTTGCTTAAAGCTATTAAGATCAAGTCATATTAATAAATGTTTTTCCCTAGTTTATACTAATAGAGAGGAAAACATTTTAGTCAGCTGAGTTTGTTTTATTAATTTGTAAACAGGATTTCTGGAAGGACGGTGCTCGAGTACGTCTGAAGTCAAAAACAAACATTTGAACAAGCCATCAGTCTTTTCAGGATGTTTTATTAAATTCTACTATTATTTAAAAGCGCTGCATTTAGTAATATGCTTTCTCCCAGTTGCTGTGATAAGCTGAACTGTTTACATGGTCGGTTGTCATGACTACACAGCCCAAATAATCATAGTAAACCGCCCCAAATCATCAAGACATTAAAATGTAAATTAGAGATGATTGGAGACGAAAAATTACTTTATAAAAGCAGCGGCAGCTGAAAATGTCTTATTTTCTGTAAATAGTGAGAAGGACTGAAAAAAGCTGATACATGAATAAACCAAAACAACAGATGGGTCAGAAATTTATTTTTAATGTCAGTTTGTGTTAAATTTAAACTTCAGATGCGTAGATTTTTAACCCTAGCCTTACGTTTACTGTAATCGGTTAAGACGAACCCAAGGTGGATGAGAGAAGTAGAAAATACTGTTTGATGGATAAACTTGTTGATCACGTGGTGCAATAAGGGACTTTTAATCTCTGACTAGGTTGAACCTAGATTAAACAAGTCTGAGCTGCAGCACTCACATTAACAGACACTTAAACCTGACAACAACCAGCTGTTCAACAGATTGGGTTATTAAATACATAAATGTTGTGCAAATGTCTTCGTCCAAGGTGTCACCTGCAATAATCGGCCGAAGCACTTGATTTGTTTTTCTTGGTGTTTCAGTCAAAACATGTTGTTCTGATAGTGATATACGTCACTGGCTTGGCTTTGTCTCACAAAGTAGCAGATAACGTGCGCACTGTTTATCTGTCACTTTCACAGTCATTTCGGAGTGAAGTATGTCTTCTCTAAAGTGACAAATATATGAAGGCAGTCCCTTTTAAGAGATTGGTAAAGAGATTACTGTAACACTGTTTTCATGTCTGAAAATGACCTTACGGTTAACTGATGCCTCTTTGCTATCTGGCACCATGCTGCGTCTTTAAGACGGGACCGCTGCACTGATATCCTGCCACGATCTAGATGTGAATGACCCAAAAAGTGAAACTGGGGTGCTATTTTTTTTTTTTTTTTTTTGTTTTGTGTACTGTTCCTATTTGGGCTTCGGCTCAGCAACAAGATCTCTGATTAGAAAGCGTTAGCAGGCCATTCAAAACCAAGTGGTTTGTTGCTTCGTAATCTCTCGGCAAACCATTTAAGTTTCAGTTGATGCAGAGTGATGTCACAGCTTGTCTGAAGTCACATGATGTTATCCCGTCTTCACCTTGCATGAACGGTACAAGGAAGGCTTGTTGACGACTCTATGGAGCAGCAGTATTGTATGCTTTTTGGGGGTTTTTTTCAGCTTAAAATGGCTGCAGTCATTGAAAAGATTCATGATAGTGTCCAGGAATGATCTCCTCTACCGGTTAGTAGGAGAAACTGAAGCACGACATTAAGTGAGGGAGAAAAAAAAGAGCAAATATTGATGAGTTTTTTTGTTTGGTTGTCTGGATCGGCTCCTTAGAAGCCATTAGACAGGAAATATTAGACAGCATTATAAGTTATTGACATAACCTGTTTACTTCTTTAAAAAAAACCAAAAACACACTACTACTCCTTCGTTACTTCTGCAAGTTCATTTCAGTCCAGTTTAGCAAAATGGATGCTTTTATGCAGCATTTAAGTATGAGAACACAAAGCTGACGTCTTTATTCATATTGATTCAAGAGTGCATTTTTGAAAGTATAAACTGGTATCACATTTTTCATTTTTCCTTTAATGTGTTAATGAGCGGGTGTCTTCAGCTTTTCAGGCGTTTGTTCAAGCAGAAAAACTTCCTCTTTTTATTCGAGGCTCACGTGGGACTCCTGCTGTAGTGTCTTTTGTTGGAGGAGTGATACGTGTGAAAGTGGTGCTTAATCTGCTTTGTGCTGGCGTTGCAGCATTAAAGGGAACGATCGGGGACAGCAGAGAACTCCAGGACGGTGGCGGGGTTCGTTGTTTACTCTTAATAAGTTAATTCAAGGATTAAAGCTGGCGGATTAGGGAAGATGAAGACGAATGATCTTACAGTTTAACAAAATTATAAACTTGTAGGATGTGTTTAATGTGTAATAAAATTAGATCTGCTTGCATATTGTTTCCTACAAATGACAAATTTGACTAATGTTGCTGTTTCTGCATTATTTTTATCTTTATTTTTTAATTCCCTTACTTTTTCCCTACTATATCACAGCATTCTTACATGTTATAAAAGCATTTTTCCACTAGGACACTTATCTTCAATGTCTCACGAGATGTTACAGGGTTCACATCAGTGACATCCTACACTAGAGTATAGACAAAATGTCCTTATTTGTTATTATTATTTTTATATGTTATTATTTGTTCAAATCTAACATTTGGACTCTTCACACAGTGCAAGAAATCAAAATGTTGACTCGAAATTCAAAGGTGACAAATCTGTCTTTCTCTTCCTGGAACAAGCTCTTTACTTTACTTTGGACTGAGCCGACCTGATTTTACCTGCCATTATCCTTGTCTAAGCTTTTTACAGCTTCCCTCTTGTCTTTAGCAGGGGGGGGTGGGGGTGGAGGGTGGAGGGACCTCTGAAACACCAAACAGTCTGACAAGAGATGGTGCCAAGCACATTAGTAACAACCTTGTTCATGTGCTGCGTCTTCTGCTGCTTTTAACCCTCCCCCCTTTTTTCTTTTGGAGTAGTGTTTTTTTCCATCTTTCCATCTTTTTTTCAGAAAATGTATCTTAAAACAAAAACGACTCAAAGTCACTCAGTAAACACACAACAAATATGACAGAGGGTGTAAACTTGTGTGTTAACACATGAGCCTCAAAGCTCCTGCAGGAAATGGAAGCTGCATCTGCAGAGATGCATGCACGGGCACACCAGCATGCACGGGGTGATCAGCAGGTGTTTCTGCATCAGGAGCTTAGCTACACCAACGTGGCTTTTGGTTGGTATCTGTGTTGTCACTTCACCTTGTCATAGCCTTTTGTGGATCACGTTTATTTGTACGAGAACAAATTTAAAGTATCTCTGAAATTTAGGGAAAAAAGTAGGATGCCACTTTGAAGTGCAAATTATATTATCTACTTAAAAGACATGAAAACGGATATAAATGCAGTCAAATTGGGATTTTAAGGAAACAAAGGCATAATTGATTTTGTGTCTTGAACTTACACTTTCTACCGAAGTGTAACAGTTGCTCTTTTAAGAAAACACCACTAATATTAGTTCATGAACAGTTAAGGACATCTTTCATAAGTATCTACAAGCACTTAAAGAAAAATTGTTTTATGGAATAACTGAACAAAATGCCTATTAAAAAGTCAGCATAAAGCGACTAGAAATGGGACTCTTGATTAACCCTGTTCAGACCCGAGGTGCCCTCCAAGCATGAGAAAAACAAAACTATTATTTTACTGCAAGTATTAATGAATAAATGATGTTGGTGTATAAAACATCAATCTTGAGGTCAGAGCTTCCCCAAAAATGCCCAGAAGCTTTTCTTGTCCTCTCCTCCCCTTCTTTTGTTAAAAAAAAAAAGAAGCTTAAAGTGGTTTCTAACAACATTTTACCGTCTCTTTCATCAGCAGTCTGAAGTGCCGCTGCGCTCACACCAACCGACGCCTCACCAGAAGCAGGAACCATGGGCAAACAGAACAGCAAGCTCCGCCCCGACGTCATGCAGGACCTGGTGGAGAACACGGACTTCACGGAGCATGAGATCACAGAGTGGTACAAGGGCTTCCTGCGGGATTGCCCCAGCGGGGCGCTCTCCATGGAGGAGTTCAAGAAGATCTACGCCAACTTCTTCCCGTACGGCGACGCCTCCAAGTTTGCAGAGCACGTTTTCCGCACTTTTGATGCCAACGGAGATGGGACTATAGACTTCAGAGAGTTCATCATCGCCCTCAGTGTCACCTCACGTGGTCGGTTAGACCAGAAGCTGAAGTGGGCGTTCAGCATGTACGACCTGGATGGGAACGGATACATCAGCAGGGCGGAGATGCTGGAAATCGTAACAGTGAGTCAGCTTTGAACATTTTTATTTTATTTAACGCTTTTTTCTTTGCTCTCAGTCAGTCAGAGTTTGTGCTTCTCTTGCATTATCCTGCTAGTCTGCAGTCGAAGTTACGTGCCGTGATGCTATCCCCACCGTCCTCGGTCTTAAAGCTGTTGCTCAGCCATCCACACCAGCTGCTCCTCCATTTGACAGCTCAAAGCAGGAAAACCAGCCGCTGTGTAATTTTAGAAAACAGCCGTTCGCGTTGGACATCTAGAAGGGAGTGTTCCTGCTTTGATCTTCATATTGAGTCATTACTTCCTCCGGCTGCTCTGCACTTCTTCATTTACAGCTAACTTGAGCTCCTCATCTGATTAGAGGACTGTTTCAGACCTCAGGGTCTCATGCACATACTCGCAGAGCACCCGGCAATCCCATACATACGTTACATCACACACCGTGGTGCTAAATTGGGTTTAAGAGTGAGTAATACCACTCGCCGAGCCTGCTCCCCTCTCATGGTTTGTGTGTGAAGTGAGCTGGTGTTTATGTCTAAAGATTCGCTTCAAACTGGGCAACGTTCCAGCACAGGCTTCTACCTTCTTCATTTCATCCTCATTTCATGAAAAACTAATCAGTAAACTAAAATAATTAAGTCAACCATGCAAAGTAATTAAAAATGAACCAAATATAAATACTAAAAAGCAAAAATTGACAGTGAAATTTAGTTGGTACTTTACAGCCATAATCAGTATCTTAGTGTTGAATGTGTTCTGTGTTGTTAGATGCTCACAGTTGAACTATTTTTGAAGATAATTTGATAAATTTGCCATAATTGTGTTCATTATTTTACATTTTCCACAGTAAAATGAAATAAGTAAGCTGGAACATGAGATAAATGTGACAGTAAGCGCAACAAAAGGGTGTTTTCGTTCCTTCATCAAGGTGGTCATGTGACCAAAGTCAGGTTGGGATAACGCTGTGGGATTTCCAAATACTCACTAATAAACTGCTGATGCCAGTTTTTAATATTATTCAAAAATTACAATTTCTTTCATTGAATGGCAGAAAAAAAAAAGAGACAAATGCTTCTCTCAGTGGAGAAAATTAGTTCAGGGTAGATCAGAGAGCCATGTGTCCTTGCGCAGATTCAGACTCGGAGACGAGCTCATGCACCATCCAGGACAACGCTACTAGTGCGTACTTCTGAGAGATGACAAACTAGCAACGACAAATAGTTGCTTTCATTATTTCTGAATTTAGTTGGGCTCCACGTCGAAGGAGGTGCTTGTTCACCACCATTAACAGCAGAGGACCAACGTGCACCTCAGATCGTTCCACGTGTGTTCGAGGCGGCACCGTCATGGCGCTTGGTCGCTGTGACTCTGTGGGAACATTTTCTTCCACCGCCCAGTTACATCTGGACAAAAAGTGCTATTTAAAATTTTATCAGTCGATTGTAAACGCCGACATTTTCTTTATTAATTGCCTATTTTTAAAAGTCTTAACCACCTTGTTTTGACATGAACACTTCCTGTTTGTGTCTTTTCAAGGCAGCTCAGCCAAAAATAAATGAAAGGAGTCCTTTATTTGTCTTTAACCAGATATAAGTTGATTCCTGCACTGACTGTACAGTACTTTGTGCCTGTAATAAGGCTGTGCTGTCATTTGTTGTTATTTTAATTTAGCTTTGTGACTTGTGGCTCAGTGAAACTGAAAAATATCTCTTCTGTGTTCGCTCCGCCTCCAGGCCATTTACAAGATGGTTTCTTCCGTGATGAAGATGCCCGAGGATGAATCCACGCCGGAGAAACGCACAGATAAGATCTTCAGGCAAATGGACACAAATCGAGATGGTGAGACCTCTCTTTGTCTCTGCTTTTATTCCTTTTACCGCCTGCCATGCTGCTTTTAAGTCACTCACTCATATCTGAAAAAAAATAATAAGCAATGCGAGATAAAAGTCTTCTAATTCTTTGGAAGACTCTGATAAAACATTTTTTGTTGCAGCAAGCAAAGAAGACGGCCACTCATGAAACCCCTGTCTCTGTGTTTCAGGTAAACTGTCCCTCGAGGAGTTTGTGGAGGGAGCAAAGAACGACCCCTCTATTGTGCGACTGCTGCAGTGTGATCCCAGCAGTGCTGGACAGTAAACAAAAACAAAACAAAAGAAACAACCAACAAACACTGGACTTTCCCTACTCATAAATTAATAGATTTTCAGAATCTTATCTGACCCACATGAGATTTAAAAAAAAAAAAAAAAAACTTTTCATAACTTGACATTTAGAGACTTGCAGCTGTACATTTGACAAATACTGAAGTCTGATGCATACGTATATACAATCTTTCCTAGGCCCTCATGTACACTTGTCATGCTCCTCTATGCCTCATTAAAGGCTCCACACAGAAACGGGTCTAATAGGTGGTACAAATATGACTCGGAGGATTAAAATCCCATCAGAGAGTTGTTAAAACAAAACCTGTCCCTCCTCTGGCTGAGGACGACCTAGCTCATTAATGTGGTACATCGAGCTGAATCTAAGTTTGCTCATGTTTTGTTTTTGTTTTTTTTTCTCCTTTTTATATTTCTGAAAGCAAAATCCCTGATTTAAAGGGAATCGTGTTTTCTCTTCATGACTGACTGGGTTAAGTGATGACTGACGGATCTTTATTAAGTATTGCATCTTTAACTCCATGTGGACACCGAGAGGATGAAGCGTGAGAGTCTGGGACCAGAGTGTTCTGGGCCTGCGGCGTCGGTATTGTAGACAAAAGATCTGAACATTTTAGTTTTTGACCATAGACCCATTTTTTTTTTTTTTTGTTCAAGTGTTTATTTTGAATGTTACAAATGAACCAAAACTGACTCAGATTTTTAAATGAAGGGGAATTATCTTGACGATAGATCACAAGCATCTGCTCTTCTGAAAGTGACTTTAATGCCGGCTTTTGTGTAAGCACACAAACGTGCTCGTCCCACAAACATGCATTTGAATACAAGAACGTGACATATGCACATAAACTGAGCTGGGATACTTCCTCCAACTGTGGGCTAACGAGTGTATATGAAAAACATAGATGTTTATTGAATATATATAGTATGTACTTATATATTCTTTTATTCTGTGAGAACATTGTGGCATTTTGCCGCAATAGAAGAGATTCACTTTGAAATTTTGATGTATAAATTATTGAAATGTGATGACAAACATTTTAATTTGTTTTACTTGACAAATATGAAAAAAAAAAGTTGTACAAAATGTTCACTTGTATTTATGTTAGATATGTTTAAAAAAAAAAGAAGAAAAAAGAAAAAGGAGAGGACCACACACATTGCTATGCAGGCGGCTTTGAAAATGATTTGCTGAACTTAGTTTATGAAGCTCAACCCCACTCTATTTTTTTTTTAAAATTTTTGTAAGAAAATGCCTAAACATTTGAATCTGATCCTAATTTCATAGTAAGTTTTACCCGTTTGTCTTTTTTGACGCTATAAATTGAAAATGCAAGAACAATCTAAAACTCCCGCGCATACGTGATGTAACGTCTCCTGTGTGTGCGTATTTGTCTTCATTTGAGTAAATGCTGCTGTGACGTTTATATGCTTTGATTCACAGTACCGGATGTTTAGATGACTGATGGATGATATAACTGATTTTCGGATCACCCTCCACCCCGTCTGTCTGTCTGTCTGTCCCTGCTGATCTGAGAACAGTAGTTTGGGCACATCAACCAAGTACTTCAACCCCCTCATTCCATTTTTTTCCATTTTCATAGCATCTTGTGGTCAAGTGCCAAATATAGATGAATTACCTAAAGGAAGACAGTATTGTATCCATTGTTACCTGCTGAACAAAAACAAAAACAGAAAAACTTTGTCACTGTATCATTTTGTAGATTTTGTATTGTTAATTTGCATTATGTGTTCTGTGTAGAATATCCGTTTTGTTATTCAAATAAAGACAAAATGGGAGAATGGCTCGTCTTTCTTTCTTTCTTTCTTTTCTTTTCTTTTTTTTAATGAAGCGGTTAATGTGAAATTTTGAACCGTCTCCACTGTGGACCTCTGGTCTACGGCTGAGTGGACCACTGAGTTATGGATATCTACCATTTAGATACTTGTTTCTACAGAATAACTATAACTTTATTTTATAACCTTTATTTGAGTCATCAGTGGGTCAACTTTTGTGTGTGGGGTTAAATTTCATGGGTCACAACTTTAAACTCGGGTCGTCACTTCATCATTCACACGCCTGAAGGTGTGTGAGCTTAATGACATCTTTGTGTGTTTGTATTAACTTTAATAACACTTTTCTCCACTAGACTGGCATAAATAATAGTATTAGAAAAAATATCAATAGACCTTAGACTGGAATTGATTCATAGTTTACAATACTGATAACACTGCAAACATCTTTTCAAAAGCATATTTTTCTTGACTTCAGAGGAACAACAGACACCAGTTTCTCACAAAATTAAAAACCTGGTGAACTTATTAAAAACAAGTCAAGTGTAGGATTTCAAGAAGGTGTTCATTTCCTTCTGTTTCAATAACCAAGAACGGTTTTGTCACACGACCAACTTTCTCCTCAGTTCCTGGAAAGATTTTATGACATCTTCCTTTAGTATCATTATCAAATAATTTAGAATTTCATTTTTTTAAATAAATGATGACCTGCTCTGGCTTGGAAAATGGTATAATCTTTAGTGAACTGCAGATAGACATCATCCCACCTCTCCTCCAAGCGTCCTTATACTGACATTAAATCTCCTGATCATAAAATCATAATATAAATGATATAATTCATACTTGATTCCATTGTTACTCGGTGGACCGTTTCGAGCTCCTGGAGCGATCCGCTTGTCAGTTTCTGTAACAATAAGTTTTGAATGTCTTCAGTGTAAATGTAGATCTGTGGTTATGAAATTCCACTTTACTTTCTGCTTCCTAATGAATTAATTTCTTAGAAGTTTAATTACTGTGCAGTGTGTTAAAATCGTGTCCCCTCGGGCCACTTTAAGGAATAAATACATAAATAACTTTTCAAAGGTTCAGAAGCTTCCAAGAACCCTGAAAGTTTATTAACATCACCGTATTTGTGATCATAGCGTCACAAAAATGAGCATTTAGTCCAAAGAAACTTACTGATATGTGACAGCGTGATCAAAAATTATATTTATATTCTTTATTACATTCTCAATATATCCGAGTTAAGACGCATCGATGATAAAAAGCTGTTTATAGTCTTTCTTAACTATAATCTTCTTTGAGGTTAACACTCAGGATTTTGTTGACATTTAAATATGAGCACATGTCGGGGACATCAGTGAAATACATTTTGAAACTCAAGTATTTTTAAATATGGTAATGGTGGGAAAAAGTCACTGAAATGTGATGGGAGCCTTTGAAAAGTACTTGAAATTCTGGGATAAATTTCTATAGAAATGCAAAAAATAATAAATAATAACATCTAACAAAAAAAAAATAGAAGTATGGCATGCAAATAAGCTGCTAAATTACTTGGGATCAACAACTAATTCAAGCTACAGCTACGTACAATACATCAGGCATTTCATGAGGAATACCCTGGAAAATAACAAGTCTGTACAAAATGTGAATAAATGTACAAATTCTTTTATACAGAAAAAAAAAAATCTGTAAAGCTGGACACGTGGGCGTGAGGTCCATCATGTCCCCCCCATGTCCAGTTTACAAAAATGTCCTTTTTTAATATAACTGTCCTTCTGCACAGAAATGACGGTTTGCTTCATCCTGTCGGAGAAGAGCCGGCCCACGTCCGCCGACGGGCCGTCTCTAAAAATATCAGTCAGCTTATCAGAGGACACGGCATCTCCTTTTTGACCTGTCCCGCAGCGTCTCAGTTGGACCGACGAGCCGTCAGATCTCCGTCAACATGATCTTGTAGGCGTCTGCGTAGCTCTCGATGCTGAGGATGAAGGTGTCTTCGTTGGAGTAATGCTCAATGATGTTGTCGTCCATGTTCACCAGGATTCTGTCCCAAAACACGAAACAGTCATTTAAAAAAACAAAACAAAACAAACCTCACAGAAGCTGAAATCCAGCCCTAACGTTTCACACTCACCCTTTTTTACTTTTTTTGTACACTTTGGCTATCCTCTCCGTGGGCACGCCGTACTTCTCCGATATCTGTTGACGATAAACGACAGCGGTTGGAAACCGGTTGTTTCCTTGACACCCTGGAAACGGGGAGAGGCGGTACTCACGGCATCCATCAGGCCTCTGAGCGTCGGAGACTTCAGCATCAGCGCGTCAAACACCTCGTCCGTCTCTTTCCTTACGTACAGCAGCACTACAGACGGAAATCCACACCTTGAAATGATATTACTGCAGCACAGAGCTCTGGTGACTGTTTGCTGTCATTGTTATGCAGAGTGTTCGCCAGCTGTTAGTGTGCCTTATAACAGTTATGAAGTTGTTTTTGTTAGTGTAATTTTATAGTTTCAGTGCTATGGGTCGCTGCAAGTGAAAGGACCTTTTGTCAGCTTTTCCTCAGATGACCTTTGAACATCAAGTTATGAGCCCACGGAGCTAAAAAGGGAATGGAAACTTAATCATCTTTGATGATTAATCAGCTTTATGACACTGCTCCTAAAATTTCCAGCCATCTGACATAAAACAGCTCATCCTAATATTTGAGTACGCAGAACGAAACATGTGGTTTTTGTTGGATGGATTGCCTTAATAATTACTCGTATAAATCATGCTTATTGGTATTAATGTTCCAATGCAATGGAAACTGGCTGGATGAGAGCGGGCTAATTTGGGCAGGATATGTCTCTTGCCTGATTTGTTATAAATAGCGCACTACATCACGAGACACGTCAAACTTTTTAAGTCTTGATGTTTCCCAGCTCCTCTCTCTGGACCGGATCGTGTCCTCAAGCTCACGCAGGAAGGTAAAAATATAAAATAGCGCAGTCGTGTTGTACCTCTCTTGTGCGTCTCCTCTTTGATCTGTTTGTGAGGCGACGGGCAGAGATCTTCATCAGACGGCCTGAACATCCTCTTCACCAGCACGCTCCTGAAAATACATGAACATTTTGTTGTCTCATGCCGTCCGTTTACCGCCGTTATGAGTGAGGTTGGGAAATGTACCTGCTCTCATTTGCATGATTTATATTTGTATGGCTTCATGTAAATGAAAACTGTCATTTCCTGTTCATCAATACTCACCCTTCTCTCTCAATCTCCTCTGTGTTGAAGGTAAACACCTGGAAAGAGGGTAGTCACAAAAATAGAGGTTTAGTAAAAGCTCTGGTCGTGTCTTTAACACTAGCTGTTTAATGTCATTTGTGCTACTAGTTTGAGCTCCAGTTGGATTATTCAGCAGATAAACTGAATGTTTTTTTTTTGTTGTTGTTGTTGTTTAAATGAAGGCTTACTTGTCCCGCCCTCTGCAGATTTCCAAAGTGAACGTCGGGGATGAAAAGGACTGGCTGGGCCTCCAAGTCAGTCATGGTCTTGAAGTAGGTGGTGTCTGACTTTTTGGGGAGAGTTATCACCCCGACTCCACCGTCTTTTCCTGGACGCAAAGTGACGAGTTTTGATGATTCACTCAGCAATTTTTTTCCAAGATGTATTTTCAAAATAAAAGTAACACTTAGGAGGGACATATGCTTACAAAAGCACAAACGAGAACTCCCTTTCTGCAAGTTTTATCTGATTCTGACTTAAAACAAATGCAGCTCAAACCTTTTGACTTCTTGCGGAGTAATTTTCTTTCTTCGTCTCTTATTTTTCTCTCTGCTCCCTGGAACAAAAAAAAAAAAAGATAAAGAAAATAAAAGGCAAACTAAGATCACTTATAAAAATGCAGAAATGAGCAGAATGCTGCATGTTGTGTATCCTGAGACCCAGAAGGAGTTTGCATGATGACCACTAGAGGGAGGACTGATATCAGGATTAAACCTCCTCACTAGTCTGAATACTTCACAGTGAAATGCACATCACTCTTCACTCTTAGACACATTTTTTTTTCCTTGAGCATTTTCACATGACTGAACTAAGAAAAATCCAGATAACTTTTAGAAATCGGACCACATATTAATCTTGTTGTTTTGATTTCCATGTTGTATATTCTTTACATCTCTGCTCTATTTTGAATCTGGTTAACTGGCTTCCTGTTTTATTTTGGAGAGCTTAATTACTAATATATTCTCTTTATTTAAAAAAAAATAAAAAAATCTGCCTCCTTACTGTAAAAACATCTCAATATTTTAAACCACTTTAACCATTCAAAAGCACAATCGAGACGCTACAATTTAAGATATTAACAATTCAGCAGTAATTTGTAATGAAGATACGTAGTTTTGGAGGATTTTGATCCTTTACAGGATAATATGCTGTTAAATAAGTGCATACAAGTCACTGTTGCAGGACGAGATAAAACCCAAGTTGACACGTTTTTAGTCTTTCTGTTAAACAGATGTAACTAGGAATAATAAACTAAAGGTGACTGACGGATGGCTTTCCCACAGTTTTTTAAAGAAGCGATATGTCACCTTGTCACAGAAGACCTTGATCTGGGAGTAGGCTCTGTGGAGGGGCTTGTTGCTGCGGTTGTTGTAGCTGTAGGTGTCGATCTGGATCATCAGAGGAAGACCCTTCACCCCCTTCTGGGAGGAGAAGTCAGTACTCAGACAGTTGACGGTGATGAAGATCTTCCGGGGGGGGGGGGGTAGAAGAAGAGAGATGAGAGGTTTAGACAAAATAAATAAACCTCTGTATGCTGTATCTGAAGACTTCTGAGCCAAAAAAGAGAGAAAATAGAAGAAATCTGCATGGATAAAAATCTTAACTGGATGATTGTGGAGGGCAAAGTCTTTTATTTTTGTGTTTTGAGTCTCAGAACATGCCGTCCCCAGTTTTAGGTTTTAATACATCCTACAACAAAGTAGGCTGATCATTAACTTGAACCAGAGGCCTCATTTGAGTGTTTGAACTCTTTGTAAAAGAGTCAGGCGACCGACGTCAAGTCCCGCTGGAGTTCATTTATCAAAAATAATCCCACAAGTCAGGATTTTTGATGAATCTTGTCAAAACAAAGTGACAAAATACAATAATGGGAAGTTATTTGATATTTTTAATTAAGAACAGCTTTAAACTGTTACACTAAATCACAGCTCACGTCATTTGCTTGACAGTTTTTAGTTACCACATACTTTTTTAAAACAAGATTTGACATATGAAACGCCTGGAACACACAAAACAATGTTAAAAAAAAATAAAATGTTGAGCTAAAATACTTGATTTTATTACACCTTATTAAATGCTATTTTTGATAATCATCAAAGTCATCTTTCAGATAAAAACACCAAAATCTTATCAGTCAACAAATGTTTGAGGTAAATATTTCACTCCTTTTTTTGTTTAGTTACTGTTTTTACTGTTTCATTACTTGGGCCTCTTTGAGCTCTGTAATTGTTTTCTGAGATCCTTAAACTACTCACAAAAAAAAAAAAAAAATCAGAATTTCACAACGGTAATTCTCATTTTATGGTTGCTATGGCAGCGTGGGTGGAGTCAGTTGTTCTTCAATGGGAAGAAGATCACCCCATTAATCCTCAGCCCCGCCACATAGTGATCAGTCTCTCGGGCAGGACCCTGACCACCCGCTGACATCACTTAACCAGAGACAATAACAGTGCTGGTCCCAAACCCAGACAAGTAGGGAGGGTT
>JAOWBL010000003.1:2735169-2757860 GCA_028564865.1 Zenarchopterus dispar
CTATGACATCCAGAACAAAATCAGTGGATAAACCTTCATTCGAATAAGTCATTGGTATATATATATATATATATATAAAAGCAAATCTATGTATTTTAGTTTCTTTTTCTTTTTTTTAAAAACTTCATTTCCTCTCTGGCTTGCGTCGGATAGGCATATTCAGAAAGCTGCGTATGGATAAGTCACAAACAGATTAGTCATTTCATATAAACACCAGTCTATTAGTCGTTGGGTGGGGTTGACTTGAAATCCTGGACGTTGCTGACGGGCTGCCTTGTGAATCTTAACCCTTGAGATCCGAGAGGAATTTAAAGCCTTCTTCTCCACGGCTACGGTAAATCACGTTTTAGCCTGTAGTGATGCGTTTTACAGGATTTCATCACCAAGCATGCAGTTCTGCGGTCAACGCCCCTTTAACTAGTTGTCAACCATACCAGAAGATGATTGGTCTATTTTGATGACGCGCACATCAGTATATAAATTACAACTTCCTGGCTAGCTCTTTCCCCTCTACCCCGGCTGTCAGTGCTGTGTGAGTGCGTGTGTGCTCCTGAGCTCGCTCGGCACACGTTATATAAAAAAATAAAAATACAAAAAAAAATTCAAAATATAAAAAACCAAAAAATCTTTTTTTTTCTTTTTGTAACAAGTCGGTGAAGCTGGAATAGACATTCGAGGACTGGACGGTAACGTACAAGCAAGGGCTGCCTAACGTATCGAACGTGAACATTTTTCGGGCGACGTGTTACAAATTCAGAAGTAAAGCCAAAAAAAACAAAAACGCGTTAATTTACTTTTATCTGTACTAAAACTGAACGACCGTTTTAACCCAAGTCAGAAGTCGGCAGTTGTGTAATTTTAGAATATTAATCTCGAACATTTTTACTTCAAACACTGCACCGGCAGGTCAACGTTTATAACGTGTGCCAACAGCGTTCAGCCCCTGCCGATACCACTCGTTTGACCGTTAGGGAACCAAACATAAAACTTTTAACCGTTAACTTTGGAGATCCAAGCGTCGTCTGATCATACTGCTAGCCTCCAGAATCAACGAAAATGAACCCCAGCGCTCCCAGTTACCCCATGGCCTCCCTGTACGTCGGGGATCTGCATCAAGATGTGACCGAGGCCATGCTGTACGAGAAATTCAGCCCAGCCGGAGCGATCCTCTCGATCCGGGTCTGTAGAGACATGATCACCCGGCGTTCTCTTGGATACGCTTATGTCAACTTCCAACAACCAGCGGACGGTAGGTCATTTTTCAAAATATCAACAAAAAAAAAATGTAAGAAATTGATGTATTTAATAGTGACAGTCAAGTGGGAGACAGCCTCTCTCTACCACACGTGACTGCGGCGACATATTGACTGTAGGGTTTCCTCTAAGCCTCCCAACAGCAGAGAAGTACAACGGCTGACTTGCCCGTCTCAGTAATGTGGCAGGTCAGCTCTAACTGCCAAGTCAACGTCTGTTTTTAGTCGCTTTTTTTTTTTTTGTCAGGACAACACCTTAACAGCTCATTTCAAACTGTTCACACAACTTCTAAGCTCTTCCCAATTATTGTAAACTTAGGATGAACATTTACCATTATCAACTGAGTAAAATGTGTAACGTACTAAAATGTGTAAGCTCTGTGGAAATTGAAGAACAGTTACCCTCCCTTCAGAAAACATTTTCTGCATGTTATTGATAAGAACAGTGGTCCGCCTTTGGCTCACTTGGGTGTGTTGTACACTAATCTGCTGTCAAAGTGTCTGTGAAATGTCACCTTATTAATATATATAATGATGTGGCACAGAATTGGATTTGCAAACGTGAACAGCTTTTCTGTATCTTGAAATGATCCCAAAAAAAGGGAGAAAAAAGCCTTGAACTGCTGAATAATTGGCTTTCACGGAAACACCCTTTACTCCCCACTGTAAGGTACAGTTGTAATCTTAGGGGACACATAGGGGATGACTCCAAAACCAAGAAATGACTTAAATTTGTGTAATGTACTGCATGACTCAGTTTTTCTTCTTTTTAGCTGAGCGTGCACTGGACACTATGAACTTCGATGTAATCAAGGGGCGCCCTGTACGCATCATGTGGTCCCAGCGTGATCCATCACTGAGAAAAAGCGGTGTGGGAAACATCTTCATCAAGAATCTTGACAAGTCCATCGACAACAAGGCTCTTTATGACACCTTCTCTGCGTTCGGCAACATTCTGTCATGTAAGGTAAATGAAGTGTTTGACTTTAACCTGCAGCAGGGGAATGGTAAGCTGTTGTTTTTGGTAGTATGGGAGTTTGTTATGATTGCACAGTTTGCATGTGAGTGCTTTCCTGGAGTTGTTTGTATTACAGCAACGTGAGAAGCATCCTTCCCTAATTATTAAAAGTTAAACTATTAATTGAAGCTAGAACACTCACTTTTAACAATTGGGGAAAAATAATAATGCATTACAATTTGAATCTGTTACTGGAGATGACTTAATTAACTAGAGGAAATTTAATAAGGCTAAGGAGTTGGGGTTTCTGCTCTAAAGCTGGAAATTATTAGCCTGGCCAGTCATCCTAGATTTTTTTTTTTTCTCTTCAAAACAAATAGTCTGGTTCCTCTGGATCCAACTTTGATTAGTGGGGTCCAGAGGAACCAACAACGCCAATGGGAGCAGAAGAAACATCCCCTCGGCGGTACTAGAAAGGCATACAATCTATCAGAAATGAAGCTTGTGACATAGGCAAAGAGGTAACCAGAGTAGTATCAGTAAAAGACATACAAAAGGGTGTACGGTGGAGTAGGAACACCAGTGAATGACTGTCAGTTTTACAGTAAGAACATATTGATCTGAGCTGTTATTAGCAGTTCTGCAGCCATCTTGGCTGTTTTGAGTAGTGGTTCTTGCACAGGCCTGTGTGAGTCATTGCATAAACCACACCCCCTTCCATTGCAGTTGGTTTGGTATGTTCTGTAATGGTTGAAATGGATGTGAGTTGGGGGTTACCAGACCTGTGTCACAAGAGAGAATTCTTGCAAAGTCAGTGTGTATGGTTGGTTAGGTTGGAAACTGCCATCAACTGTTTCATCACCGGTTGTTTGTTCATTTTAAAAAGGGGAATAACTCTGCTGTCACCAACATTTTAACTTGGTTGCTGCATGTGTGTGCACCTGAAAAATGGCATGCGTCTTCTTTCTAAGGTGGTGTGTGATGACAATGGTTCCAAAGGCTACGGCTTTGTGCATTTTGAGACTCAGGACGCAGCTGAACGAGCCATTGAGAAAATGAATGGCATGCTGCTCAATGACCGGAAAGTGTAAGTGAATTAAAGTTGTTTTTAGCTGCTTGAATGCATACTAATTCTGAATTGCTGGATGAAAAAAAAAAGTAACTGCACTGAATTTGATAGTTTAAAGGTGTCAGGATTATATTTGCAAAAACATTTGAGCCAATTCAAATTCCTCAAAGATAATATCAGGATCACATTATAGTATTCATAACAAGTTGATAGCTTGACTTAACACTGCATTTATGAAACAGTGAGTTAAGGTTGCTCATTTACTCTTAATAAATGTCAGGGGTAATAGTCAAGGTGAGACTGGGAATTGAGTTATGATTTCAGTAATCAGTATAGTAATTAATATGTTATGAATTTTTTGCCCAATGTCTTTTATTTCAGATTTGTGGGTCGCTTCAAGTCTCGCAAAGAGCGCGAGGCTGAGCTGGGTGCCCGAGCCAAAGAGTTCACAAATGTTTACATTAAAAACTTTGGTGACGACATGGATGATGAGAAGCTGAGGGAACTCTTCAGTAAGTATGGTGAGTGAGTGGGTATTTTCAACTTCTTTTTCAGGAGGTTGAATATGTTTGGATAACAATATTGATCAATGGCTTTTTTTGTTGTTGTTGTTGCTTAGGAAATGCCATGAGTATCCGAGTCATGACTGACGAGAATGGGAAGTCTCGAGGGTTTGGCTTTGTCAGCTTTGAAAGGCATGAGGATGCCCAGAAGGCAAGATTTAATAAAGCTATTTAATTTCTTTTCTGTTTTTTTAGTGACTGTAGGAAAAATGCCAGCCTTTTTTTTTTTTCTTTTTTTTTTGCTACATGCTTTCGATATTTTTGGCTTGTTTTAGTTCACTCATATTAAAATTGCAACCTTTTCAGGCAGTGGATGAAATGAACGGTAAAGAGCTGAATGGCAAACCCATCTACGTCGGCCGTGCCCAGAAGAAGGTAGAGCGGCAGACGGAGTTGAAGCGCAAATTTGAACAAATGAAACAAGACCGTATGACTCGTTACCAGGTCAGTTTTTTTTTTTGTCTTGCATGGATTTATCTGAGTTTCAGAAATGAAAATAAATAAATACATGTTAGTTGTACAGTATTTTAAAGGAGCTGCAGCTTTGTCAAATTCAGTGCATCCTCCGTAGTAGTTTGCACTGGCCAAAATGGCTGCAACAGAAACTGTAGTTCATGGGCCCCGCTTTTCATGACCATGGATACTGGGGATAAATATGTACTACAGACAAAAATATTATACTCTTGGAAATTTTTCTGTTTTTCCTGCATGCTTGAAAAAATAAAAACAAATCTTGGGCATTTTTAAAAATTTTGTCTGCTTTGTTTGAAGGGTGTCAACTTGTATGTGAAGAACCTTGATGATGGGATTGATGATGAACGCCTGCGAAAGGAGTTCTCGCCATTTGGGACTATAACCAGTGCCAAGGTAGGATTGTTTCTTTTTTTTTCTTGTCCTCTGTCAGAAATTAAAGGAAATGAGTGTCATAGGTTTTTCTATTTATCTATATTGTTGTTTTATTAGTACTTTATTATTTGGAATTCATATCCTTTGTTTTTCTTCCGCCTCCAGGTGATGATGGAAGGCGGGCGCAGCAAAGGCTTTGGTTTTGTCTGCTTCTCGTCCCCAGAAGAGGCCACCAAAGCTGTGACAGAAATGAATGGACGCATTGTAGCCACCAAGCCGCTGTATGTGGCGTTGGCCCAGAGGAAAGAGGAGCGTCAAGCCCACCTGACCAATCAGTACATGCAGCGCATGGCCAGTGTGCGTGCTGTGCCAAATCCCGTCATCAACCCCTACCAGCCTGCCCCTCCGTCCGGCTACTTCATGGCAGCCATACCTCAGGCCCAGAATCGCGCTACTTACTACCCTGCTGGCCAGATGGCTCAACTCCGGCCAAGCCCACGCTGGACCACTCAAGGCGTCCGACCACAGCGTGAGTGTTTTGTTCGTTATTGTGGATATTTTTACTCATTTTAAAAGTGACACCTGGAAATGGAGCACAGGAATGGTTTTTCAGTGCATTAAATCATCTTGTCTGTCTAGACTTTCAGAACATGCCAGGTGCCATGCGTCCCTCAGCACCACGCCCGCAGACCTTCAGCACGATGCGGCCTGCCTCCCAGGTCCCCCGCATGATGTCCACCCAGCGTGTCGGTCAGTCATATAAAAGCCAGCAGTGGTCTTCGTAACTACAGTTATTACAGAACAGCTCTGTTAGCTTCTTTGTGTAATTTGATTTTTTTTTTTAAACCCTTTTTCACTCCTTGTGTAGCCGCTCAGTCCGTGGGCCCCCGACCAGCCACTGCCGCTGCTGCAGCAGCCACTCAAGTGCGTGGAGTGCCTCAGTACAAGTATGCAACAGGAGTCCGTAATCCCCAGCAGCACATCACAGCTCAGCCACAAGTCACCCTGCAGCAGGTAGGAGTCCTCATTTGTTGGACTTCTTCCTGACACCTTAAGAGAATTTGGCCGTACTATTTATGAATTTTTTTTATTGTTTCTTGCACCACAGCCTGCAGTCCATGTTCAAGGACAGGAGCCTCTGACTGCCTCTATGCTGGCTGCTGCTCCACCCCAGGAACAGAAGCAGATGCTGGGTAAGGTTTAGTGACAGCCATGCATGACTGTCCTTTTGCATGTGGTCTGCTGTATGTTACACGCATTTAGATAGTGTTATATCAATGTCTTAGTAGTTACTTGTTGGATCCGGTTTTAAATTCTCAATATATGTCACTCTTGCAGGTGAGCGTCTGTTTCCACTGATCCAGAACATGCATCCCAGCCTAGCAGGCAAGATTACTGGCATGCTGCTGGAAATTGACAATTCAGAGCTGCTGCACATGCTGGAGTCCCCTGAGTCTCTCCGCTCAAAGGCCAGTACTTAAATAAGATATTTTATGCTCTCGCTCTCCCTTTCTTCTTTCTTTTTTTTTTGAAATTCACAAATCACACTTTATAATTCCTGAAGAATCTTAATTTACTAGCAGACAATAGCCCTTTTAACAAAAAAAAAAAAAGGTTAAATGGGTTGTTTTATTATTAAACGCCTACATTTCCCTCATCTGCAATTAGGCCACAGTCCTTGTACAGACACTTACTGAATTAACTCATGTTGGTAAAACAAAGCACAGTGCTAGATATGTGGCTGATGAATTGATGTGATTAAGAGAAGAATAAGACTGCTTGCTGCATGAAATCCCGTTTTGAATTTGAGGTTTTGCTTATATCAGTCAACGTTATTTTCCAGGTGGATGAGGCAGTGGCTGTGCTGCAGGCTCACCAGGCCAAGGAGGCCGCCCAGAAGACTGTGACTAATTCAGCTGGTGTCCCGAGTGTCTGAGGCCAAGGTATGAGTTTTCATCCCAAAGGGTTGATGTGATAGTAAATTTTTGAATTTCATCATTTTTTTTTTTTAAAGTCATGCTTTTTTTTTTTCCTTTTCTTTCCACAGGAATAAACAACCTTGAGACTAGCTTCACCGATGGAGAAAAGTCTTTTGAAGAAGTTAAAAATACACAAAACAAAGTAAAATGAGTAAATGATATATATTAACAAAAAATAAGCAAACAAAAAAAAAAAAAAAAAAGAAAGAAAGCAATGGAAACAAGTCTCCAACTAGGCCTGATATGAAAAATTATAATAAATCCCAGGCCTGGTTTGCTGAGTTAAACAAAATTTAAAAAAAGAGGAAAAATCAAAATGAAAAAATGATTAGTTTGAGGGGATTTTAAAGGACGTATGATTGAAAGTATTCCTTTTGCCATTTTATCCCTTTTAAATGTTTGAGTGTTTGAGTTCTAGAAGCCCGCTATTGTGAAATTTCCCTTGACCTTTGCTTGCTTGAATAAAATATATAAAATAATCAGCATTTATATGTTTTGTGGCTGTTTTTTTTTTTTTTTTTTTTTTTTTTTTTAAAAGGATAAAACTGATCTTTGTAAGATTGTCATTTGCATTGGGAATAATGAAGATTTGACTCAAAATGAAACAAACTGCTCGAGTAGTGCTCAATATTTCTTTAATTGTACTCTGGGTTGTGGGCAACAAATGCCAATGTTAAAAAGCACTGAAAGACAGGTGAGACCATCATCTTCAACACAGCATTTACTGTTTGTGTAAGAAGATGCTTTGGAAGGACAGCTGTTTTATTTGGAGGTAGACTTGCTCTGCTCACTTATTCTCTGCAAGATTCCCCCAAACTGCTGTTGGATGTTTGCTAAAATGGGCTGGAATTGCTCCTGCATCATGCTGGCCATGGGCTTCATTTGATCCTCCATGTTGGTGGCAGCACTTTTCAGCTGATCCTGGACCTGTGAAACCAGGGGTGCCAGCTGAGCACTCCTCTCCTCCAGAAAGGTCCTGTGGGGCAGAATATGACACGGTGTGATTATAGACCTATGGATGGTGGTTGGATGATAATGCCAAAAAAATGACAGATGAAATTTGAGTTTCTTGGAATAGTCAAAAGTCTTAACTCTAGTCCTAATCTGCAAAGTAATAGCAGCTGTTAAGGAAATATTCCACTACTGGCTTTACTTAAGAGTGTGAATGCTTAAATATTTCCTGTTAATTCACATGTTCATCTATGTGAAACTGTGTCTGCTTTACATGATGGTTGTTGGTACAAGCATGTTTTTGGCATCTAACAGTAAACCAGGTCCTACACAGACCACAGCTAGATGTTGGGACTGGTGAATGTCAGCCGTGTTCGGTGTAAACGGTGCGTGTCGGTGGTTGGACGTGACTCACTGAGCCTGGCCGGCCAGCTCCGGGCTATTCATAATTTGACTCAAGTCCTCAGTCGTTCTGCTCGTAATTTTCTGAAAGAACTCCATGAAGTTTTGGAAATCAGTGGTATCTGTAGAATCGGTGGCAAAGGTTCCTATAAGATGAAAAAACAAAAATAAGTAAGAGGCTTTCAGACTCTGAAGTAATCCATTAAACCTTATGACTTTGCCTTTACCATGTGCCAAAGCGAGCACGAAAACTGTTGCGATGAGCGAGAATTTCATGGCTGCTGACTCGATGAGATCTGCAAAACAGGCATCTCATTAGTTTTCATGGCTTTAGGAAATTTCTTGATAAAAGCCAGCATTTGCTGACTGGAGACAAAAAAAACCCCCAACAAAACACTGTGCTTAATTCTGGGGCCTCAGATCTATCATCCTAAACACTTTTGATCATTTACACACTAAAACTTGCCCTGGTTTTCACACAGCTGTTTTTCAGAAACTGTGTGTAGTCGAGCCTCCTGTTGCTTAATCAGATGAGCCACTGAGTCACCCTTACTGGGAATCTCAGCCTGGCCTCCAGTTTCACGGTCAGAAGATAAATATTTTGAGGCACGGGGTATTTGTCCAACCCCCAAACACAGATTTGTAGCCGCTGCCAGCTGAAATAAGTGTAAGCTGTTGTAAAATCCAGTCAGTAAACTGGGAACTTTCAGACTCTAACCAAAAACTTTAAAACAGTTGGACACCAATGTTTTAAATGATTTAGAAATGAAGAGTGTTAGATCATTTGATTAAAGTTTGCATATCTTTATTCAGAATTTTATGTCAAAACATAATAGTCAAAATCTTTAACTTCCTAAGACCTGGTGCAATTTTTTTTTCTTGTTCCTTTAGGTCCCAGTTAAGAAAAAAAGTTTTATGACATAGACAACAAAATGTGTGATGTCCACATGCGTGTATGTTAAGTTTTAGGAGGATATGATCACTTAAAAAAAAAAAAAAAATCAATCTAGCCTCAAATATATACTTTATTACTTCTTTTTCATTTAAGTTCACTTATACTTACTTTAAATGCTTTTATTTTAGAGACTATAAGATTTTGTATCAGTTCTGGAAAAAATAAATGAGGTCATTTTTTTCATGCTCCTTTTTTTCCCCCAAAAGCAGTGATAAAATACTTTAAAAATGTTTGTTATCCACAGTAAAAAGTAATAGTACTTTAAAAAAAAAATAGAAATGAAAGTGTAGTCTCTTAAGTTCACAAGAAAATGCGACTCACCTGTTCTGCAGAGGAAGTTGGTCGGGATGATGTCCTTGGCCAGGAATCTCGAGCTTCTTATAGTCCGGCGTGCTGATCTGCGGCGGGTCTGTCGTAGCGTGGATGTGATTGGCTGAGATAAGGCAGCGGTGGATGTTTTTTGCCAGAAGGGTACTGGCGGTGCTGACCCTTGCTGCTGCGTTTGCCACCTGAGCAAACCTGACTAAAGTCCAACGATCCCGCTGCTGACTGGCCGAGATCCAGCTTGAGTGTGCGTCTTATCATGGAGATTAAATAAAACACTTAATCATCAGTAACATCATCATCATGTCACTGACACACAGTTTGGGAGAACTTTTGCTACCGACTTTCTGATAAGAGATAAATGACAGAATATCTTGTTTTCTTTTGTGTTTCGCTGCACCGTTTGGTTTTAAGAACAAGTTTATCATCATTTTGGTCGAATAAAATGCTGAAAGTCAGGTCAAATTCTTTTCCACTACAGGTCAAATGTGAGCCAGTAATAGCTTTTTAAATATTTAATAAAAGCTAATATTTGCTTTTTGTTCTAGTCTAATTTGTATTGAGATCAACCAATTCTGAGTTTTCTCAACAAAATTAAACCTATTTAGTCTAAATGATGACTTATTTACTAGATCTTTCCCCCAAAGATTATCTGAAGTTAACATCATTTCTTTGGCCTTTAAAGAGGATTTCAGAATTTTTTTTTTTTTTAAATATACATTTTATGACAGTTGATCTTTAAGAGACATGGGGACAATCCTCTTTTAAAATTTTTATTTATTAATTACATACTCATAAAACTGTTTACATACTTTAGCGTTTTAGTAGAGCTAATGTCATAAATTACAGGAATGAAAGTGATTGTAAAGAGACTGAAACCGACTTGAATAGGCCATCCATTCATGTCCAAACCTTCTACCTTTGGCTTTAACCCAGCACGGTGTTGTTGCTGCTGCTACATCTTTATGGTTGTTGTAAAGTAATTATTTCTCATCTATGCTCCACCCAAGGCTGTAATAAACAATTTAATACATATGCTTGGATGAAAAGATGTCATCAGTGAGCATAAACAAGACAAGCTGCTTAGTAAGCAAACATCCCGAGCGTCCATTCATCTGTGGGCGAAAAGCCTGAGCTGAGGTTTTAAGAATTTGATTTGGCTTTAATCAAAACCAGATGTGGGAATGTGCTTTCAAGCTGGGATTATTTTCCGTGTCCGGCATCTGCTCACCACTGGCGTGGACTCTCCTGGAGGAAAGGTTCTCGGTTGTCTCTCAAAGACGTCCCCCGAAAAAGGGCTCCAGACGCAGAAGCATCGCCTCTGTGGTTAATGCGAGGCATGTGAGGGTGCTCGAACTTGTTTACTGCATGAAAGCAGCAGGAAAAGTCACTCAGAGCAGCACAAAAACCAAAGAAATAACTACGCTTTTGCTGAACATTAAGGACTTTATCCCAAAAGATGTCGGCGGTTAAAAAAAAGTACTTTATAAAAGAAATAAAGGCACCGACTCTGGCTTTAAGTTTCTTTGACCTTTTGAAACTTTGTTACAAAGTGAATTATTACAGAAAGGGCATATATGCTTATCAGAGTTATATAACTTCAGGTAAACACACATACTCAGCAGTCAGTGAAATTATTTGAAATGTAAAATGTGCATAAATCAGAGCTTTTTTTTTGTGAAGGTAGAAATTTAATGTTTCCCCTGACTCTGGTGGACCTAATTTAAACCAAATAAGTTTTCAGAGACATGTAGCAGAGAAAAAAAAAGTCATTCCCCCCCCCTTTTTTTTTAATTATGAGAAGCAGAAACTTCAAGTGTATCAGAACAAAGTGGAATATACAAAGTGTTGAAAGTTGATGATTATTTCACTCATTTTAAAAGTAGGATTACGTGAGCCTGTTTGGTCTGACGTAAATTACCTCCAAACTCTACAACGCACTTTGAGCTAAAGACCTGAATCCACTGTGAGATTAACGTTTGGCAAGTCGGATTTCAGTGATGAAAAAAATATGTTGAAGACGTCTGCTTCTTTGGATAGTTGTCATTTGGTGAGAGCAGGAACAAGCAGGAAGAAGACAGAACATTAAGTATTTTTAGGACAGAGGCTTTGAAGCCTCCTGCAGCACAGAGTCTGGTCTATTTCTATGACAATACCCTGAGTTAAAAGCAACACACAGCACATTCTTGGACAAACTAAATATTAAAAAGCTGGAAAACAACATCAACAACCAAATGTAAGAAGAAATGAAGAGAAGCCAGCGAGCTGCATAGCTGAGGTTATTAACTGATGTCTTGAAATATAGAACATGCCCCGCAGTGAGTCCAACACTCATTATAGTCATATATTTGTATGACTTTCCTATTTTGGTTGTGTGTTCACTTTATTGTGAAACGTTTTAGGGATTATTCTTGGCTTCTGTTTGATTTTCCTAGTCTCTTAGCATCATTTTAAAGTATGCCATATTTCTGTGGAAACTGCATAAAAATGATCCCTTGTTTCTCATTTGGACTTCTCTAGCTTCTTCCCTGAGCACAGAAAAAAATGAAAATTTTACTAAACAATCAGACTGCCGTAGTTTTTTTTTTTTTGTTGTTGTTGTTGTTTTAGGAAACACAAAATGAGATCTCATTTCCTCTTTAAGTCTTTGTTCTGCACAAAGTAGGTGGTCAGGGTTACACTTGAGTTCAGTTACTTGAAACCTGCACTATACAATATTTCACTGTTTTGAAGAAGTCAATCCCCCCCCACCCCCACCCCCACCCCCCTCTTTATCAACTAAACTGTGTTACTCCACTTCCAAGTTTAATCACATGCTTCAGGCAGCAGAGCTGGAGCTGTAAAGCCACATTGTAGTTGTTCACTGTTGCTGCCACAGTTGAACAGAGGAGGCTCAAATTTCTTGGCTTGATATTTCTCCGACTTTCCACTGATGCCTTCATGTCCAGCAGACAACGTTGGAAACGCAAGCCACATCTGCTTTGACTGAATTATTTAAACTACATTCTAACTCCTGCTTAATTATGGCACGGCACTGTAACTCATGATCTTTTTTTCCTCTTTTCTTTTCATGTTTTCATTATGTAAAACACCTTGAATGGTCTTGTTGGTGACATGTGCTAAACATATAAACTTGCCTGACCAATCAAAAAGGACTTAGGTCAAACCATTAAACAAACCAGGAACAGCAAAAATGTGATTCACAAGAGACCAGATGGGAGAAACTTATTTATTAATTTGTGTCTTATTTTTCCCTCTTTTTTCTTGTTTTGAACAATTTGATCACGTAGCAGCAATTAGAGTTCTCATGTTTTTATTTTCATTTCAGTATTGTCATTAAAACCAAGATAACACCTTTTATTTTTTTTTTCTTTGCTGGATGTGGAATGTAAAGCTGTATCCCTCATCTTAATTAGTTGTTAAATGTAAAGATGTTAAATGTAAATTAGATGTTAAATGTAAAACTGTATCCCTCATCTTAATTATGAAGAAGGAAAAAAGGTGTAAATGGTTGGGGGTTTAGGGTACTTAAAGAAAAAATATGCCTCTTTGTTAAAAATCACAAAACTATTGCCAAAAATGTTGCATATTGCTCAATAAACGGAACATGTTCTAGCATAAAATGAATAAGTGGGAAAATAATCAATCAAACAAGAAGCATATCAGATTCAGTTAATCAAATACGCCACGGTCATCTATTGACAACCTTGGCAGAGTCCGAGTGGTCCCTGAACGTATCATTTGACGGGCAATCTCGCAACCTAATCCAGAGGGTGAGGAGGATGCGGAGCGGCAGCCGTGCGAGTCGAAGCGACGTCCGATAAAGTAGGCCCACTGACCACAAATACTTTGTTTATTCGACCTTCAGAGTGACCCTTTTCAGCAGCGGCTGCCTGGTTTATCGGTTTTCCTCGCGAGCCACCCAGCAGACGTTACGTCGGGACAATGGAATCTAACGTTAACCTAACGGACAGTATCCGCCCTCAGAGGCTGCAGCCGGGGATAGGCTTCGGTTCGGGACCCATCGGGACCCTCCGCTCCTCTCTCCGGCCCGGTGTCACGGTCCCCATAGCGCCCCTGCTGCCCTCGGCGTCCTCCCTGTCCGCCTCGTCGGGGCCTCCTCCGCCACCCCCGCCGCTGCAGCTCCACAGCCTGTACGGCGGCGTCGGAGCGGGGCTGGGGCCGGGGGCCGCCGGCCACTGTAACCCGGGGAACCCGGCGGTGCTGAAGGAGGCGGTGGAGGCGGTGGTCCGCAGCTTCGCCAAACACACGCAGGGATACGGCAGAGGTAACGCGCACGAGCTTTAACACCCCGTTACACTGAAGACGGGAGGAAAGGTGTGATGAAGGTGCGATTCTGTGTCCGACAGTTTAGTTTGTTGTTGGGGAGGGGGACTTTTGAAGAGGATAAAGCCACTTTGCTGCGCCATTTGTCTGGAGGGACCTAAAAAGCACTTTTCTCTTATATTTACAGCCTTCCAGGTTATGTGGACTTATTATTATTTTTTATTTCGATGCATCACATTAGTCAAGGTTGGGACTAGAGTTTGAAAATCGATCCTTATTTGGACCGACTGTGGACCGTGTGTGATCTAATTGTGGGTGAAATTCAGACCTGGTTCAGTTTTATCCCAGATTTGAGCCAGTGAACCTGGGCCGAACCTGGGCCGAATCTGGGCCATCATTCACACCAAATCTGGTTTAATTTTCTCCAGCAACAAGTAGGTTACAGACATGAAACATAGAAAGAATCAAAAAGTTGTACTACCACACATATAACATTGTAATTCTTCTCATAGGACTGTAATTCACACAGTAAGCTTACCCTTTTATTAATTTCTTCTGAAATGTATTCATTTTTATTGATTTTATTGTCTTGGTTTGAACATTGAACTATCACGGCTTAGTGAAAAGAGCCATAGCTCAATATTTGACTGTGTTGGCATTCAGAGCTAAGACAACTGTTCCAGCTTTGCATTAATAGGATTTATTTCCAAAAGATTGTCCTTCTGTGCACAGACTATCAGCCTATCCCATTTAGGCTACTTAACATTAACATAATACTCTTGTACTTGGATTGTAGTTAGGCTTGGTCAATTTTTACTTGTATTACTATGATTTATGTAGCCACCAGCAAAACATACCTGCAAGTATTGTTAGAAAGAGAATCAGATTATAGTTATGGACTTCCAGTCTGAAGCTCGGCCCCACATGTCTTTATGGGAGTGGGTAATTCTTTGCTATCTCCCTGTGTTTCCTGTCCCTGCCTCCTTGCATTGTGACGGAAATGCTCAGAAATAGGTCTTTAAAAAGTTGCTGCCTTCTAATTTTTTCCACCTCAGTGGTAATGCTTTCATCAATGCTTTCAGCACTGATAATGTCATAAATACTCAACTTAGTTTCTGTTTATCTCTTAACTCAAAGGATTTGCATTCAACAGGACTGCCACATATTGAGCACTGTTTATGTTAAGGGCTAGGCTTTGTGGAGGCCACACCATCTGTTGCAGGACTTCTTATAGTTGAGGATACTTCTCTTTGAGCCTGTCTGCATGTGTGGATGGACTGCCACACTGCAGACTGACTTTGCAACCAGACGCCTCGCTGATGATAGTTCTGGATGAGCAAGAGTCTATAAACATCTCAAAAGCACATAAACAGTGCATGTTGGGTGTTTCAGTGTCCCTCGGTGGAAACGGGAATAATTATTTTGATTTACAGTTTAGGATTTATGTTACATGCTGACAGACGCTTAATTTTCTGTCACACCTGGCTGCAGCCCTAAAACATAATGATCAGACTTGCATGTTTGCAGCCCTGAAGAATTTTTGCTCTTATGTCTGTCTGCATACCGAAGTAAGAGTTTATGATTCAGCTGCAGATTTTACTGCTCGCCTTTGTTTTTGTTTCCAAATGAAACCCCGACATGTGACTTTGTCATATGAGCGCATAAAGAGTTGAGGGTATTTTTCCTTTTAAAGCTTTTAATTTATTTAATTTTTTATGTCTTTTCAAAGGGTCCTGGACCTAAAGTCATTGCAAGAAAAACAAGTAATAAGACAAAGAAAGATACTCATTTTGTGAATGACAAAAGATGTGTTTGCACACAGTGTGATGAGGCGTCTTCGGTGTCTGTGTCCTTCAGTAAACGTGGTGGAAGCTTTGCAGGAGTTCTGGCAGATGAAGCTGACCAGAGGAGCCGACCTGCGGAACGGAGCGCTGGTTGTTTATGAAATGGTCCCGTCCAACAGCCCTCCATATGTTTGCTACGTCAGCCTTCCGGGTGGCAGCTGCTTCGGAAGTTTCCAGGTACATTTCTTTGTCTTTTGTTAGCAGTACTTTAAGATTGAGAAATGAAAACAGTTTGTCTTTGACTGGACTGTAGACACCCTAAGAGTCCAACGCCGGCTCTCATCCGTCTCTTCAGTACTTGTGTGGGCGTTTGGTTGTATCTGACAAAACATGCTTTCTTCACTTTGTGACAGTTCTGTCCAACGAAGGCGGAGGCAAGGCGCAGCGCTGCCAAGATTGCCCTGATGAACTCTGTTTTTAATGAACACCCCTCTCGCCGGATTACGGATGACTTCATCGAGAAGAGCGTGAATGAGGCGCTGGCGTCCTTCAATGTAAGTTCTGATAAATACTTAAACTTGTTGCTTTATGGTTCAGTTACGACTAATGTGCATCCAAATATGTATTACAGTGATTCAGCAAGTACTTTAAAATGTTTTGCAGCAGTTCGGAACATTGCAGATGTTTCACAATGCAGCCCCTTAGCAAAAAGTAGTTTACTTGAAGTTTATTTTATTAAGTATACTTGAGTTTAAGTATAACAAGTATACTATGGACCTTGTACTTGTAGTGTACTAGAAAGTATACTAACTTAATACTTCTTTGGACTAAATTGGAACATTTAAAGTTTATAGAAGTAAACTTTTAAGTATATAAAAGTACACTCATCTATATACTACTAGTGAACTAAGTGTATACTTCTAGTATAGATTTTAGTTTATTGAAGTATGCTCAAAGTATACCACAAGTACACTCTTCTATATACTGTCATTGTACTAGTTATATACTTCTAGTTCACGTTTTAGTTTAGTTAAGTATACTTTAATGAACTTAGAATTACTAAAACAAAAAAATACTATCTTTTTCTGTTGTACTAGTTTACTTGTTATACTTTAAGTATACTTGTATGTTTGCTTAGCATATTTCTTGTAGTATACTATTTATCTACTTGAAATATACTTCTTAACGTATTCTGAAAGTGAACTCATACTGTATGTACATAAAGATAATGCAATTGAGCAAACATACTAGTTACTGTAAACTTTTAAACTCCAGCACTATATGAACTTGAACATGCAAGTTTGTACCTCAAATCAAATGTATGTAGTGAAAAATATTTTTATTCTGCTAAATTAAATGTAAGCATGAGTCAAGGATCTTAGTCTGTACTTGGATCAAATTTAAGTTAAACTAAGTATTTGTACTTTGTGGCAGTACTTATTGTACTTATTTTAGTATAAAATAAGTATACTCATAGTACACTTGAATAAACTACTTTTTGCCAGGGGACAAAAAAGTTTGCATGTTAAAAAAGAACATTAAGGGAAGTTACAATGTCTGGAATTTGCTGCTCAAGTTAAACATAAACATCAAACTCCTTTAGAAATGTGCAAATAAGTTGAAAGGACCCTCAGAGAGAGCCAGAGCTCTGTCAAGAGCGATACTCCACTTTGTTATATTATGTGAATCCACATCCTTTACTCATGCTCAGCTTTTCCAACAAGTTTCATGAAATTTGGGTTTTGTAGTTTCTGGGTAGTCGTACACTTTGACACACAAGTAAACACACGTTTTCAATTACAACATAAAAATGTGCCAAGTATGTAAGCCGAGCTGTGGTTGAAGGACTTTTACCTCAGTGCAGTTTCACTCCAGTAAGGATAATGGCTGTGCTGTTTCAAAGCATAAAAAGTTTAATGATGAGGGGAAGAAAATTTGAAATGATTACAATGTTAAAGCTGCAAAATTGCTAAATACCCCCTCTTGCTTTTAAAACTATTACATGATTATTTTTTAAAGAGTACATAAAACTTTAAAAAAAAATTAATGTGGGGCACTTTTAACCATCTCATGCATTAGTTATTTTTTAAAAAGTACAGTCATTAACTTCTGAGGATATGTAAAATTAAGCCCATTCCTATTTTTAATGTTCATATTTCGAAGTAAGTTGCTGATTTATTCACTGCAGACGTACAAGACATTGAGTGGATGTGGGGTGACTCCCTGATGGCTGCTGAAGCGGCTAATGAGCATCTCAAACCGTTCAAGTCCATAAATTCATTAGAAAACACTGGAGTGACTTCCCTGCGTGAAAGGGTTAAGATCCATGAAAAGACCCGGAAAGAGGCAGAAGGGGATGGCTCATGGCATCTCTCAGCAGTCATGTGACATACCTGAAATTGAGCCCTATCTGATGCATCTGTTTCTTAAGTTTTTACACTTTTCTACTTTGTTCTCACATACAGTTAATTAGGTTTAGTTATTAGAAAACATGGTTAGAATTAAACATTGCAGGATGCATGTTTGGATATAAAAACTAGACTTGGTCATGTAAGTGTCGGCCTAAACAAAACAATGGACTTCACAAAATGCCCCCATCTGTCAAATTTTGAGCCTTTATTGTGACTTTATTTAGAAGTTTAGGCAGTGTTTAATTTGTCGTTGTTTACAGGGAAACAGAGAAGAGGCCGACAATCCCAACACAGGGATCGGGGCATTTCGCTTCATGCTCGAGTCCAACAAAGGGAAGTCCATGCTGGAGTTCCAGGTCTGTTAACATCAGATATATTTTGTTTGTTTTTTTATGATACATTTGAAATTTCTGACAATATTTCATCCAAGGTATTGTCCAAATAGTTTTTTTGTATTCAGTTTGAATGTTATCACATAAAATGTTAAGAATAAAAAAATAACTATTTTATGCTTGTTGCACACTATCAGCTGGTTAGTTTCCGACACACTCATGGTTACTTACTGCTGTTTTGGAACTGCATGTGATCTTTTTTTGTTGCTCATTAACTGCAGAAAACTTGAAGGTGAAACTACTTAACCCTGATTCACTTAGGAGCAGGAAGTCAGAATTTTCTAGCGTGAATTTGGACTCTTACTTGGGTGTTTTTTTTTGTGTTGCAGGAGCTGATGACCGTGTTCCAGCTGCTGCACTGGAACGGAAGCCTCAAAGCTATGAGAGAGCGACAGTGTTCCCGACAGGTACGATACGACTGTAAACCTGTCTGACAGGTGGCTTCAATTATACAAGAACAAGGCCGACTCTTTCACTAAGATATTTTTCTTTTAATTTGGCAAATTGTAGAAGTGATGTTCGTTTTCTGCACAAAAGGTACAATTTTCTTCCCACCCCGAAGGGCATCAGTCTTTTTAGACGAGTTGCCATTTGGCAGACATTTAATTAAAAAAAAAGTATTAGTGCCCAAAGGGAAAATAATTACCACTAATACCATAATGACATGCCACTAATCAGAAAAACAAAGCATGTGATGTAGTCACAGCAACAACCAGACTAACGTCAACAAAATACATCTAAAGACATCTTAGTTTTGTCGTAAAACTGTGTTGATCTGCAGTGTTATTAGCTATTCTGCAGTTATCTTGGTTGTTTTGAATAGTAGCTCCTACAAATAAAGCTCAGCCTTTTGCAGTTGGTTCAATACATTCTGTACCAGACTCATTTCATGTTAGAGGATTTTCATAAAGTAAATGGATATGGTACAGTGTTGTTCAGAGGCACACATTAAAAAGCGCTGCTGTGTATTAAAGATATTTTAAAAAAAACAACTCAAAGTTAACTTCAGCGCACTGCACCGCACACTTCTGAAAACTCCTTCTATTTGCTTGATGGTTAATCCTCTTTTCTGAAACATGTAGAGGACTTGAGGTGTGAGATATTACGAGAATGCGAGCTACCTGGTGCTTAGCGGTGACTCTGTGATACGACTGACCTTCCAGGAGGTGCTGGCTCACTACTCCCACCGGGCCCTGGACGATGACATGCGCACTCAGATGGCGGCCGACTGGGTGAACCGAGAACAGAGCGTGGCAGGCACCATCGCGCAGGAGCTGGCCTCAACAGAGCGAGAGCTGGAGGATGCCAGGCTGGCGGGCCGGGAGCTGCGTTTTTACAAAGAGAAGAAAGACATCCTGATGTTGGCTGTGGGTCAGCTCAGCACAGCCAACGCCGCCACTCTGCCCTCCCACTAATGCTGCGTGGAAAACATGCCTTCACCACTCCACAGGATTCTGGGTAACAGTGTTGATCATTTTTATGAACTTTTCAGTTTTTATTTTCTTACAAAGACCAGATAATGAGACCCTTTGCCTAAAATATAACCATCCGCATAACAAAGACTTAAAACACGATAGCTGTTACCTCTTGGTGCCTAGTAATCACAAGATGCTTTTTTTTAAACATCTGTAAAAAAAAAAAAAAAAGTATTTTGCATACAACCTGCCAGGAATTTACTTTTTTCATTATTTCACACTTCATTTTTTTCATAAAAGACTAAAAGAAACAAGGTCCTATTTTGATCAATGAATGTAGGGGACATACGATAATGTGACCCATAAAACCAAACATGCATGAAGTTTAAAGGAAGACTCGTGTGTGTCTTAAAGGTTTGACACTCATGATTGTTTTTGTTTGATGCTACAAAGTGTGGATTGCAAGCTTTTGATAACAGGCGCTCACGTCTCTAAAAAGTAACTACAGACACAACACCCTGACCAAAAAATCTGCAGCAGAGAGGCGAAAAAAAGCAGTCCACATCAGTATCCAGATAATTTCATCAGCATGTGGAAATTGCAACCTCAAACAAAAATATAAATCCACCAAACAAAAACATGCATAATTACTGGTTTTGGTAATAATGCAAAATATGTGAAACGATGACTAATGGCTCTGACAGCAGCTCAGGTTTTACAAAAATCAGATAGTGAACCATCACTCTGTTTTTTTATTTCCTTTTTTTGAGGGCTTTTGACTATTTGTCCTGTGCTTTGTAATTATGCCACTAGCTGAATGTATATTACCTTTTGTGTTATCTACTAAAGGACCTACAGAGCATTTCTCTTACACGATACAGTAGGATTACTCATGTGCTTCAGCAATGAGAACTTTAAAAATGTCAACGCTTCTTAGGGCTGAAATGTAGATGGAGAATTTCACCAGTGACTGGAGGTAAAATATGAAGGCCAGAAAACTAGTTTGATGGTTTTTTAATATCTGTTGGAGAGGTGCATCCTTTTACAAGCACTGGTATCTCCACAGGTGGGAAACATATAACATAACTCCAGCTTATTATCTGTATTTGCTTTCATTACGTTAAGAGGTGAAAGCTTTATACTCCTCTTTGTCTAAAAGCTATTTTAATGCTTTGTAAAGATGAAGGCATTTCAGCAAGTAGTCTTTTGAAGACCCAACATTAACAAGGTGAAAGTTTTATGGACAATTGTTTGAAGGAATTGTGGGCAAAAGGTAGGAAAGTTAAACAGCAGGGGGCCTCGTTGTTGCTGCTGCATCCTGAATTTTAAACAGCAGAAACTGATTATCCAAACTTTTAGGAGAAAAAAAAAAAACTAAAAAAGAAGGGACTAATGATTATTAAAGCCAGAACCTATTTCATTTTTATTATTTTGTTGCTATTTCTGTTCTCTGGGATCATTGTGCCTTTATTTTAATTGGTCACATGCAATGTTTAAAACTTTAAAATATATAGGGTCCAAATATATAAAGATTACAAGCTAAATTACTGCTACATAACCATTAAATAATCATGTGTACATGTGTAAATTAAATTTACTGTTAAAAGGGTTTGAAACAACAGCCAGTTGCTGGTTTATTGTAGCATAAAGTCTAGGATCAGGTGGAAATCACGAGCTTGACTTTGCCCAAAAGCACTTCTGCAGCTCATTATTACATCTCATTGATTTAAGAAGTATAAAGACAAAAGTGTTGGTTACTATGTTATAGTCTGGACCAGTAAATTACATAGAATGTCCCTGGTTGCCTAGCAACTTGTCTTAGTCAAGAAATAATTACTTACTATTCAGCAATTAGAAAAGCAGCTCAAGACTTTTATTGGTCTTCTCATTCATTCTAAAATTTCTGATCAACCACTTAATATGTAAAATGCTGTAAAAATATGAAAGATTTTTTTAAACCCATTGGTGCAAATTTACAATCATTATGTAATATTGCATTCATAGTGATCTTGTGAGATATCTGTTGGGGATAAATATAAAACTGTTGCATAATTTGGCCTTTATGCTGAACATTTTGCCACTCTGGTCAGTAAAAGATTATAATCTAATGAACATATTTACCTCATAAATCTGTACCGTTCATCCACTGTTGTTCCCTGCTAATGTCAATTTTGTTTTAATTATTATTTTTTTTGGTTTTCAGTTAAAAATTTGATGAAAAGCTAATAATCAGAGGCTTTTGCAGTGAACCTGTTGGCCAATGAGCTGTAGACTTTGAAGTATGTGTTTTGTTTTATTTTTACTTTTAATCAGTGATCAGTGTTTTGTTGTTGTTGTTTTTAACCACAAGCCATTAGACTCAAGCCTTTTCATAAAACTGCCTTCAGTTTTTTTCTTGGAAGCATTATCAATGAAGACTTTTTGAACCACTATTTTTTCTCTATGCATTTTCTATTGAAAACATCTTTGACTTTCTGTTTTTTAACTTTGATGCATGTGTTAGTTTTTTTTCTTATTCTATACAGTATTGTTTTATAAAAGTGTTTCCTGGGGCCATAAATGTATTTTCTATGAACATTTTGTATTACATGTTTATACTTTTAGTAGTCCTGTATGTATATGTAATAAACCATTTGATATAATATTTATGAGTCGGTCCTTTCTCTTGGTTTTATTTTTGGTGCTACTCACATATACAAGACTAAAGAAACAGATACAATGATGATAATAGTAATAATGATAAAGATGATGATGAATTTATTTATTCATTCATTTAAGAAAGCAATATTTTTTTGATAATACCCATTCATTTCTGTGTTCCCGCTTCATAAAACAAAACTGTATCAATCATACTTGGATGTAGGTTCATTTTCAACATGAAGTAAAATAGAAGTAAAATATAGAGTAAAATATAGTTATCTTAAAACTAATTTAATTTTCTTGTTAGAGATATTCATTCATTTTTTTATTTTGTCTTTTTTATCTCAACCTGTGTTGTTTTATATATATATATGTTTCCATCCAGTATTTTATTTTATTTTATTTTATTTTATTTTATTTTATTTTATTTTATTTTATTTTATTTTATTTTATTTTATTTTA
>JAOWBL010000003.1:2769324-2787067 GCA_028564865.1 Zenarchopterus dispar
TATCTATCTATCTATCTATCTATCTATCTATCTATCTATCTATCTATCTATCTATCTATCTATCTATCTATCTATTTCAACATCTTTCCTATTTTTGTTTTCCGTTGGCTTCTTTCATGCCCACAAGCTTCCAGGACCGATAATGAGTCCGTATCATGTCCTTCAATCAGTCTTATTGATCTGTTGAGGGTTTTTCTTTTCCACCATTGTGAACCTACAGCCTCGTCTTATTATTCACAGCTTTTCCTGCAGTTTTAGTGAAGAGCTTTTCAGGCAATTTCAGAAAAAAAAAAAAAATCCTGTTGTTTTCACAGTGGTGCTTTTTTTTTTTTTTCTTTTTGTTTTGCATCAATAGAAACCCACAATGATGAAATCACTGAAGGCTGAATCCATTAAGCTGCTTCACTTTCAGGGTCCTGGTATTTGTGTGTGCTGACTCATTTGTAAACTGTCATGACTGTTTATTTACATTTATTAGAACGGAGCTGGCATTAACGTTAACAGCAAGAGCTGTACCGAGAGAATAGTGAGTATCTGTTAAAACTAGGCCCAAACTTATCTGAGGAGACTAATGAAGCTAAAGTATTAAATCACCGCTGCGAGGGTAAAACTGATTCTGTGAGAACTGTGCTGACACAGATGTGTGTGTGTGTGTTGTATTATTTTCCTTTGTAAGATATTATGATACCGGGCTTTTGAATGAGTTGTTCCATGGTTTTATTAGGTTTGAGCCTGAAAGACTGGCCTGGCTGCACAGGCCTGGTGGTTTCGCTTTGATGTGTGCTTGTCATGCTGAGGGTGAGGGCTCTGCTGTGTCACGACTGGAAATGGTTCCCTGAGTGAAATTTAACATAAACCAAATAACACTGCATTCAGCGCTGTGTGCAAACTGCAGTGGCTGACACACATACATATGATTGAGTCTCGGGGACTGTGGAGCGTAAATACATTCGTTTTCGTGATGTTTTGCAATCACAAGTGCAGTCCTAGGATTAATATTGCATCTTAACTGAAAATCATCAAAAAGAAACTGCAGTTATTTGATGTAAATTTTCTGGCACTGTACACATATCAAAAAATTTTCCATCACCGTATCCAAAACCAACAATTTATTTGCAGTTTTAGGACTGACGGATTCAGAGATGCAGATTCACAGCTTCACGTTTTTGGTATTTTATGAAAGTCTTCCTTTTTTTCTGTGTGTGCTCCTACCTACATTTAAAAACCTGTCAGGGTTTGTTTTTGAAACAGGGTGAAAGTGCAGGGTTGTCTCATCATTATCTGTCTGTTGTTTCACTGAACCACAAATCCAAAGTGACATGTTGACTTATTGCACGATGACCCAAGGCTGGGTGTCCATAATACAGAAGCTTATGAATGTAGGCCTTGCTTATCAACGGCTAGAACAAGATGGTGCTTGAAATTTTTGCTTTAAGCAACAGCTTTTTCAGAAATGACCGTGAGCCTGCAGCAGAGGGGTGAAACAGACTTTAATTTTACAGCTTTATGTGATTTTTTAGTTTTCTTTGGTGCTTCTAATGTAGCACATTTAACTGTGTGGACCACAGAGTCTGAGATTGTGTGATCTCTTCTTAGATAAAGATTAGCAAAGTGCTCTCGGACCCCTCCATCTAACTCCTGTAAGCCCATGTGATCATGATTATACTATTTGATCTAACATTAACTTCATATAAAAGAACATCTGATTTTTTGACATTAGACTGGTCATTCATACTCTTTCACTGTCTCCTGAAATGGGTCTGATGTGCTTCCCATTCACAGCCATTTCCACTGGTACAGGATGTACCTAACCAATGGGGCGGGGGCGGGTTTCATACAACCATTCATACAGTAGTGTGACTTCTCAAAACAACCAAAATGGATGGAAAATTGCAAATAATGTCATTTCTTCTGGATATATTTAATCAATTATGTAACATTTCTTCATTCCATCTAAGACTGAATCCTAAACAAGGAGAGAACTTACGGTTTACAGCTTACAAAAAAAATGCTGGAGCTTCTCGCCATAAACAGAGGCCCTTAAAGCTTTTCCACACCGAGAAACACCCACTAGAAAGCAATAACAGCTGATGACCTGAGTGTAATTACTGCTCAGGCCTGTCTGTGACTCAGCAGAGGACGCATGCTGGGAGGGCGCGGGGCGGCAACAGGTGTAAATGGGAAAGAAACCATTAAAGGTCTGTTAAGTGGAAAGAAAAATGGAAAGTTGGAATCCAAAAAGAAAAAAAAAATCAACTCAAATTGATACTAAAGAAGAAGGAGGACATTGAATCCTGCATAAGGTTCAAAATGCTGCTAATTCAGTTATGGTTTTGAATATGTTCATCTCCTTCAAGTGTAAAAAGTCCAGAAGATACACAAACAACTTTTATGAGCAGACACAGTTTTTAGGTTTTATCTTTGGCAAGTTCTGAGTTTTAATTTAGGGCTTTAAAAATGTTATAGCTTTTATCACGAGTTAAATTCAGTTGTGTTTCCATCAGTGGTCATATTTACTGTGAAGTAACAAAAAAAGATGAAAATGACAAATTTGTAGGATGTTTTTTTTTTTAATTTGGTCTAAAAAAATAATAGGACATGAAACATTTAGGTCATCTTTCTGAGGAAAAAAAAAAGAAGTCCTCTTTACATTTTCTGTCAGACGCGGACAAGATGATCAGTATTTTCTTGTGCTTCACTCCTTAAAATGTTGGTTCCAGTTTTATCACCTTGAACAAGCTTATGAAAACATTCCCAAACTCATTCTTTCCTGTTTTGAAAAATGTCAAAACTGCCTCCCAGTTCACCTCAGACTATGACTCGTGTGTTGTGTTTTTGTTTGTTTAAGGTCATGTTTGTGTGTTTTTAGTCATTCTTTGGCCTTCTGCTGCCACCTAAATCATTTGCATTCATTTGTCATCCCACTCCGATCATTTTTCCAACTACAGATGCCATTAGTCACCTCAACCAGCCAGGGACTGTGTCCACACAGTTATTTAACAATCCTTCTGTAGAAAATTGAATGACTTTATGCTGCTTTTAGATGATTTTCATTATGACAAAGTACTTTTCAGTCATTTGTTTTTATTTGCTTGTTTGTCAAAAAGAGGTTTAACTAATACGTTTTAATTTCTCACCAGAGAAGAAGAGCCTGTTGTCCAGTGACTGGGGAATCAACTCTTTAAATCTCTGTGTCCTGAATAAAGTGAAGCCTTAGCATTTTCAGGGCACCGCTCAGCTGGACCTTTGACCTTTTCTGCTTCTTCTAAAACCTCTTTAAAATGGAGGACGGTTACCAAAACCGGACTGCCTTCATAAAAGGTGCCAAAGACATTGCCAAAGAAGTAAAGCGGCAAGCTTCGAAGAAGGTGGGCCGCTCAGTGGATCGGATGAGCGATGAGTACAGCAAACGCTCCTACAGCCGCTTCGAGGAGGATGACGATGATGACTACCCCATGCAGGGGAGCCAAGATGGAGGATATTACCGTGGCGACAGCCAGGCAGCCAACGACGAGGAGGGCCACAGTGACTCCACAGAGGGTCACGACGAGGATGATGAGATCTACGAGGGGGAGTACCAAGGAATTCCCAGGGCTGAATCCGGCAAAAGTAGTCTGGCTGGAGGTCCCGGGTCGGTGACGGCCGGCGCTCAGCAGTTCAGAGATATTGGGGTGTCTGAGGCTGAGAGGCGGAAGGACCGGGAGGAGCTGGCTCAGCAGTATGAGACCATCCTACAAGAATGTGGTCATGGGAAGTTCCAGTGGAGCCTGTACTTTGTGCTGGGGCTGGCGCTCATGGCGGATGGCGTGGAGATCTTTGTGGTTGGGTTTGTCCTCCCCAGTGCAGAGAAGGATATGTGTCTGTCTGAACCCAACAAAAGCATGCTTGGTAAGACGCTGTTACACCCCGTAAAAGGATAATAGTTGTTTGCATTTTTTTCTTGTCAACAAATTTACCAAGTAGTAAAGGTTTATTCAACAATGGATGCAACTTACTCTGGGTTTAGCACCTTAATCCTCCTTCAAGAACTATTTAAAACATTTAGATGAGTCACGCTGTTGCTCGTGGCGACGCGCTCCATTACGGCAAACATAGGCTGTTTATTTGAGTCAGTAGCACATATGCCATCCTAGAAACACTCGAGCCTGAGATGTTTTAACCCCGTGGAGATAATCACTTAGTTTCTATATTATTTTTTTGTATTTGTTTCATGATAAAGGTGAAGGGATCTAGAGCAGATTCTCGCTAATTATTTACAGCTATGAGACCGATCCTTATTTGACAGAAATGCAGGAAAATGTGGAGGAAAGGCAACTTATCAACAGGCAGCCGTGGATGTAAACAATGCCGATGAAAATACCAGTTTACAAACACATTAGGAGAAAAGAATTACATCCAGCGTGCTTTTGTCAGCCCAAGAGGCAACATTTGGGAATGAAAAATGCAGCTGCCACGCACCCAAAACCTCACTTCCTCAAACGCCACTTGGGACTTACTCCAAAATTGAGTCATAAACATCCATGCCCAGCTTTACGACGGAAATAAACATGTTTGGTCTTTATAGCTAATTTCAGCACCTGCTGGTATTGCTGTTGGTCTTAAAGTTACTGTAGTTGCACAGAGTATAATTGAGCTCTTTTGACTGCAAATACACAAACCAGAGGGTGGTATTAATCATCTCTAATATAGAGTCTAAACCTTGGAAATATTTAATGTTAAAAGGAAAAAAAAGAAAGAAAAATACTCTTTTTATCCCAGGCTTGAACCCAGTCCAAAACAGTCCTATTGATCTTGTCATATTACTTTTATTTATATTTACTGATATGTAAGCCATTACTTCAATGATTTTCTTTTTTAACGTCTAATTGACAATTTACTTGATTCAAAAAGTACCACAGGCACTTTTGCGTCTGTATAGATGCATTTACGTGTTGGAGTGGTGAACCGGCTGAACCTGTAATTTCACAGATGGAGCGCAACAGAAATAGAAAAGCAACACAATAAGTTCACAACTTTCACAGTTCAGAGGAGTTCTGTAATGAAATCGAGGTAAATGAAGCTTTAACGTTGAAACTTTGACACGTTTGTGTAACACCTCCGTTTTGTTTTTCTCTCTCTGCAGGCTTGATTGTATATTTTGGGATGATGGTTGGAGCTTTCCTCTGGGGGGCTCTGGCTGACCGGATAGGCCGCCGGCAGTCTCTTCTCATTTCTCTCTCCATCAACAGCATCTTCTCCTTCTTCTCCTCCTTCGTCCAGGGATACAGCACCTTTCTGTTTTGCCGTCTCCTCTCAGGCGTTGGGTAAATGCAGAAACCAGTGTCTTTTTCAGTCTTGACCTTTTGTTACTTGTCACTGACTGAACAAATGTGGGTCTAAAGTTCATGCTCACATCCAGTCTTCACGCCAGCACGTCACCTTGTGAGCTCAGCTGATCTCTGAACGTTGCAGGATCGGTGGCTCCATTCCCATCGTGTTCTCCTACTACTCTGAATTTCTGGCCCAAGAAAAGCGCGGCGAGCACCTCAGCTGGCTCTGCATGTTCTGGATGATCGGGGGAATATATGCCTCTGCTATGGCCTGGGCTATCATCCCACATTATGGTGAGAATGAAAAATTAGGAGTTTTAACCACCTCTGAGTTGTTCAAGCTTGCAGATTGTTCTCATTTTAGTTTGAACTTTGCTGTCTTAATGATTGGTACCACAGAACCAGCACACTGATAAACTACGGGTAGCAGTCATCCCGAACAAAAGTAATCAAAACTGCCTTATGACAAATTAAAACACATATTTAGTTATTGGCTATCAATTTTTTTGGCTCTAAGAAGTTAAAAAGCTCTCTTCCTAATCAACAATTGCACGGCTTTGTAAAACTGGATTAAATAAATAAATACTTACTAGTATTAGATAGAATAATTCTGGTTGGAGCCTTTATGTAAATTGAGTTAATTATCTGGTGGTTCAGTAGCAGAAATATGACTACACTATTCATCTTTTTAAGATTAATTCTCCTCATTACTGTGGCTTTACCCAAAAACCTCAGTTTTGAGTTTTGTTTTAGTTATAGAGTGAGTAAACTGCAGGATACAAACCGTCTGCCCAGAGACACAACTCTGAAGATGACCTCTGACCTCTCTTGAGGGAGAAAGAAAGAAAGAGGGTTAAGGTTCATAAAGTGTCACGTTGGATTAATATCTTAAAGGTTGAGAGCTTAACCCGTGTTTTCATGTCTTGGCTCCTGTTTGCAGTGCTTAGTGAACGTCTTTAGCGGTAACTGTTCAGGTATTTGAGCTCATTTGTGGTTTACCGTTTATTTTCCACTCAGGATGGAGTTTCCAGATGGGCTCGGCGTATCAGTTCCACAGCTGGCGCGTGTTCGTCTTAGTGTGTGCATTTCCTTCTGTCGCGGCCATCGCCGCCCTCAACGCCATGCCTGAGAGCCCCCGCTTCTACTTAGAGGTTAGCAGAGTTACTTGCTGACAGTGTTTATGTTGCTATAAAACACAACGATATATGGAAGTTGGGTTTCACGGAGATTCTTCTCTCGGGACACTAAAACGAATGATGAGAAGAGAGCGACGGGACTTTCTCCTTCTTTTTCAAACAGAACGGCAAACACGACGAAGGCTGGATGATTCTGAAGCAGGTTCACGACACAAACATGCGAGCTAAGGGACACCCCGAGAGGGTGTTTACCGTGAGTATCTCTGAAAAAAAAAAACAGTAACTCATCACTGACGGTAGAAAAGTGAGACAATTAATGACAAAAACTAGGAAGTCTGGTTAGATGCTGGCTGGTATGTAAGGAAACGCCCCAAACTGCCACACTCGCCTTAGGTCAGGTACATCAATGAGAAATTAGCTCTCCAGTAACTCAGATTTTTACCATCACGGTTAAATTCAAAGTCGTCACCAAGTGTCCAAACAAAAATTTTCTTATACAAAATAAAACATGTTTTCCAAAAGCTTTATTTTTATCAAACCAATCGTGACTATGAGAAAGACCAACCTTTGGTTGTCATAGCAACCATCTTATTTAAAGAGGTAACATTCTCGCGTCACAATTATCTAGACCACTCTTTAGACAGAGAGCAGTGTCAGTTCTTCCACACTTCCACGCTGTCTTACGTCTCTGACTGTGTTTACTGATATTTCCTAAAGTCAGAAAAACAGATTAAAAGCTTTCACTTGTGACTGTTTAATCCAAGGTAACTACAATCAAGACCGTGAAACAGGTGGACGAGCTGGTGGACATCGGCACCGACACCCCAGTGTGGCAGCGCTACAGGATGAAGCTCATGAGCCTCTCCCAACAGGTCAGTGACGTTTTTATAGTCACAAATCATTAAAAAGGACGTGACACAAGCTCATGGGTTTGAATAACTACAGTATTTGATGGTTAGCAGACACTTGTTTGTTTTAAAAGCATTTATTGTACAAAAGGGGTTTTACATCTCTGTGCTGCTTCTAGAAATCTCTGTGGAGTAAATATTGACGAACCAGAACCGTGTGAGTGCAAACGAATGTGGTTATAAAAGTAGCCAGCATCCTATATACTCCCTGAGCTGCCTTTGGTCTAATTTGCAAAATAAATTGAGATTAAAAAAGAGAGCTACTTTTTGTGTTTTAACAACCTCCAAATTCAGACTTGGTGCTTATTTGTCTCTTTTTATAACACATACATGATGGACAAACTGCATTTTCATTCTAATAATCCACATGAATTTGCATGATGCAAATCAACATATTATGAGTTATTAATGGCATTATTGTAATTAAACCTGTGTTGTTATGGTACTGGACATTGTTCCTGCACCCTGCTGCTGTGGGCTGAAAGCATTAACAGATTCGTGCCTGGTTTTAATTTCCATTCAGCCTACATTTTGCCACGGCTCAGTACGCCTACACCCTCCATCATCCCACCTGCCTGCTGACTGCCAGCTTCGAAATAAGTTTCAGTTGTAGGAGTCGGAGCTGGAAGTTTTACCTTATGCTCATGAAGTTTGTTGTAACTTTAAAGATGCATGTACAACAGATATATCGCTATCAAAAATGTCATAACACTGTCATATCCCACATATGTCATGATAATAAACGAGAAATCTTCATTCATATTTGTTTTTCTTCTTTTCATGGTGCAGATAAGGAATAACATCCTTGCCTGCTTCAGCCCAGAGTATAAACGGACGACTTTCATGCTCATGGCGGTTTGGTTCACTATGTCTTTCAGGTAAACCGAAGGCCTCATACTCTCTCACATTTACTGCTCATTTTGAGCTTTTTTTTTTTTCATTCGTCCCATCTCTGATAACTTTTTAGCTATTACGGCCTGACAGTGTGGTTCCCTGACATGATCAAGTACATCCAGAAGCAGGAGTACGACTCTCGCACAAAGACTTTCTCTAAAGAACGAGTAGAGCATGTCACTTTCAATTTCACCCTGGAAAACCAAGTGCATCGCGAAGGACACTACTTCAACGACAAGTAATCCTTTTTTTTTTTTCCCAGCATGTAGCTAAATCCTCACTGGTGCTATCAGATCAAATGCTGCAGAGTAACAGAGTTTATAAATATGCAATAATTTAAGAAGTGAAACATCTTCACAGGTTTCTCAACCTCAAAATGAAGTCCATGGTGTTTGAAGACTCTGTGTTTGAGGAGTGCTACTTTGAAGACATCACCTCCACACACACTTTCTTCAGGAACTGCACCTTCATTGCAAGTTTGTTTTACAACACAGGTAAGTATACCTTTGTGATCACAGACCGTTTAATTGATCTAAGTCTAAATCTATCTAAGTTTGCGATCATTTCTCGTCATGACACGACACCTGAAGCTTGTAACACAAGCTCTCCAGATGAGCTAATTGTTGGGACACGGGCTTCTTTTTTTTTTACATCCTAAGTGGTCCCAGATGTGACCCACAAGAGAGGGAACAAAATTAAAAATAATGGCCTCTCAGCTGTGGTGAAATCCCAGCCTACAGCACAAGTCTACCTGGAAAAAGTCAGTCGCCATCACCGTCCGACATTCCAGCGGATTTGATTCCTTCATGAGAAACACGTTTGTGATCGCTGCCGGAGCATTCACAGAGAAATATCTCTGCATTTTAGAAAACCTAAATGATCTTCTGTTACTCTGGTGACTGAGTTCGACAGGGAAAGTGACAGCATTGGATCCTAAAAACTGGGAGATCAGGGACTGACTGGCTCTGAGATCGTGAATGAGAACAAATGAGTGTATGGGATTGATAAGGGTGAACTGAGCAGCTGGGAAATAAGGTGGTGGCGGATAAGGCAGATGTACTTTGTCGATGATAATTTCAGTTGTTTAATCCTGTAGTCTTGAAATAATGGAAAATACGTATCAAAAGCAAAGAAATTATGATTTTTAAAAGTTTATCTGAGAAATAAAACAAACCCTCACATCCGACTGCTTGATAAATAACTTCAGAATTTTGTAGACTAATCCCTCTGTCTCTAATTTCAGCTACTCAAAGAGATAAATGATTTGAGATTACATATAAATTGAAAACACCTTTGCAGCGGACACAAAAAGCAGAGTTCAGCAGCCATAGAAACATTCTGTTCCTGGTAACCCTGGGTTACGCTGGAGCAGGACAACTGTTACCATAGCGACACAAACAAATCCAGCTCAGACTTTTATGAGGCACAGAGACAGGATTAAGTGAGAAGCACTGCGTTTGGTTTCATAGCAGGGATCTTAGACTGAAGTTAACACAAGACAACTTTATTGTGTCGGGACAGAATCCTTCAAAAACTCTTAAATCGGGATACACCGTGTGTGTGATTTTGGTTCCTGGCAGCAATTTAAATCAACATGTCAGAATCAGAAACACATCCAAGAGCCTAAAATAACATTTATCCTGACATATTGTAACCCTCAACGTTCAGCTGTGGTGGATTTATTTGAGCTTGCCTCTCTTTAATAGTAACAGCCTCCTCGTCCCTGCAGCCATCAATACTCTTTCACGTTTGAATCATTCATGCATCTAAAATTTTATGTACATTTGGCACTTTTATGGCTGACTCCCCTTTGAGCTTTGATGTCAGTGGTGTCATAAAAAAAAAAACCATCTCGTCTAAGCAGCTGAAGGCAGCAAAGTGCAGACAAAGTCATTTAAAATGCCTTTCAAGGAGAATCAGCTTTACTTCTGTTGTCTGTCTCATATCCAGTATACAGTCATGCATTAAAGCATCTCTTCTTTTAACCCTATATTTGTTTTGTGAAAAAACTTTGATCAAGTGGGTTGAGGTCTGCTCTTTGACTGAAGCATTCCAACTCTGATGGTTTTATTTTTTCGGCCTTTGTGATGTAGATTTGCTGGTGTGCTTAGATCCCCTTGTGTCCAGCTCCGACCAAGCTGTAGTGGTTGGATAAGTGGCTTCACATTTGCCTGTATGATGCTCTGAAACACAGAGCCGCTCATACTCGATTCGGTCACTTCACGGTGCCCATTTTCAAATCGTGACCCCTTCACTGCCATGCATGAAAGTGGGTAAGAGGAGTTTCTATTGAACTGCTGCGTTTGGGGTTTTGTCTAAAACGATATGAAGACTAAATAACTACTTTAGTCGTATTTGTCCACAGGACAGAAGTCTTGAGGTTTGTTCAGATGCAGTTTTGCAAACTTCATTCGTGCTTCCATGTTATTTTTCAGATAGATCAGGTTTTCTCCTGGCAAACGAACAAACCACACTTGTTCAAGTCTTCTTCTAACGTTTACATGTGACATGCTCAGTGAGGCCTGCAGGGCTTGTTATGTAGTTTTCTTTTTCTTTGAGCATTGCATGGTCTGACCCTGGGGTAAGACGGTTGGGATGTCTTCTCCTGTGAAGACCTTCACTTGTGATTGATCTTTTTTTTTCTGTATGATCCTGAACCAGAAACAGACTCAGAAATGGTTTTATGAACCTTTCCAGATGTATGCGGAGCAACTGCTGCACCTCTAATACCACTGCTTATACCGTTCCCTGTTTGCATTGTGTTAACACAGATCAGATGAATGTTCCAGACCAGCAGACCGCCAAGACTTTTGCTTTCACAGGAGTCTGTTTAGTTGCTGGTGATCAATTCATCAAGGGCTGATGATGACCAGAAGCTGGCCGCGTCTCATCCTCTTAAATCTACTGGAAGCACTCAGGGGGATGCTTAGTGTTGCCCACATGATTATTTCTTTCTCTTTTTTTTTTTTGGCTGGTGCCAAGATCCATCAGCTCAGATAATTGTGTCTTTACACACACAACTGCATTTGAAGACGATCAAGGAAATCGTGAAGTTTTTGCTGCTGGACATTTTGATGTTTAAGTTCTGCCTGAAAGGAATTTTGATTGAGAGCAGATCCTGGTGCGGATTGTTTTTGTGGTGGCTGCTGTTATGCCCTGGCTCTTTTTACCGAGAGATGATTTAATTATCTCTTTTCCTGTTTGAGGATAACTAAACATTTGAGTAAGGATGTGGGTTTGGAACACAATGAAGTCAGACATTTTTCACCAAACAATTCAACATAGAAGTCTTTCTGTGAGAGCAAATTGAACAAATTCATAATAGATATTTGATATTTTAGTGCTTTAGACTATGCAAAGCATATAATGCTGTATATTAGACATAACGTTTGACATAAAATGAGTTGTTTTTTGATTTGATAAGCTCTGAAAAGAGTCTTACGCTCATTTTGGCAGTGACTTATTCCTCTCCCTGCAGACTTGTTCAAATACAGGTTTATCGACTGTAAACTGGTCAACAGCACATTTCTCCACAACAAGGAGGGCTGCGTGCTGGACTTCAGCGATGACTTCAACAATGCCTACATGATATACTTCATCAACTTCCTTGGCACACTGGCGGTGCTGCCTGGGAACATTGTGTCGGCCCTGTTAATGGACAAAATCGGCCGTTTGAGAATGCTGGGTGGGTGAATTTAATCAGTGCAGATAATTCAGTCATGAGCACAGAGGCTATTTCATTTAGTGCTCTCAGGAGTCATTGTCCTCCTCCCTCTTTTCAAACAGCGGGATCCAGTGTCATATCCTGCGTCAGCTGTTTCTTCCTGATGTTTGGCAACAGTGAGTCGGGGATGATCGCCCTCTTGTGTCTGTTTGGAGGCATCAGCATTGCCTCCTGGAACGCCCTGGATGTGATAACCGTGGAGCTGTACCCCTCAGATAAAAGGTGGATGTTGTCATCATTTTGCAATTATGATATGTTTAATTGTTTCTTATCATATGTTTTTGCTCCCAGACATCACCAGGCAAATTTTATTATATTGGATATGTTGTTTGTCCCTCTTTTCTTGTCCTCAGGACCACGGCGTTCGGTTTCCTGAACGCTTTCTGTAAACTGGCAGCCGTGCTGGGCATCAGCATCTTCCAGTCATTCGTTGGCATCACCAAAGCCTTACCCATCTTATTCGCCGCCGGCGCCCTTGCCGCTGGCAGTTTCCTTGCGACCAAGTTGCCCGAAACGAGAGGTCAAGTTTTGCAGTAGAGCAGACGACCAGCAGTGGGCAGCAGAGCGCGGCCGGAGAGCGTGTTTGAGAAGAAGAGCCTGAACATCCCCGAGAGAGCGTCAGCGCTGCCCCGCTCCTCCCACAGTAACAGCACAGACTGGCTCCCCCATCGTAGGACCAGAATCCTTTGAAATGTGGATTGCATCATTCAGTGTGTTTACAGACACATAGTGGTCATAATCAAAGAGAAAACATACATGGAAAAAGGTACCTGAACCATTTTAACACCTGGGATTAATGTCAGCTGCTCTGTCAGGTAATCTAAAAAAAAGAAAAGAAATTTGAGAATTTAGGGAGGGATGTATTTTATTGAGTTGTCTTAGATAAATGGAAAAGGGACAAATAGGATAAAACACATCCACGGTAGAAAGAAAGAATGGTCAGAGGTAAATTAATGAGGAAGGATTTAGTCCAGGTATGTGTTCAGTTTTTTCCTTTCTCGTACGTCTTTGACCTCAGTCACCGGCATCCAATGCTGCTCATTATTTCTTGTGACGCAAGTGGCGCAGTCCAGATCATGGCATGCTCTGCGAAAGCTTTTCTTCTACTTATATTCTGAAAATGAATACATATGACCCTGCCTGTTCACTGAAGCCATCCTCTACCAAAAAAAAAATCTCCAAACATTCCAGCGAGGCTGGATTTATTCAGACGCTTCGGTTGTCTTCGTCCCTGAGTAAATCCGGCCTGTTTATTGCCTCAAACGTCAAAAAGGCGAAGACGCATTTCACAGGATTCTCTGTTGTACATGGAAGTAGTTGGATCCAGTTCCTCAGTGTTAAACCCGTGTTTTCCCTCCTTGTTGTGTGGCAGTTTGTTGATGTTCATGAGTGGAACACAGGAACGTCTGCGGGACGGGTTTTGGTCAAATGCTTAATGTGAGACCAGGCATCATAGCGTCATATTCTCCTAAATTAGCCATGTGAGTGAATGTGTGGACGTGTTTCAAGGGACCAAAATGCTGGAAATCACAAGTTTAAATGACTGTTTGAGACTGTTTAAGACTTAGTTTTCTGTCTAGAAACCTCACAACGATGCACGTGGATCTGTGTGACTGTGTGTGTGTGAAGCCCGTGAGTTTACCTGTGAGGAAGAAACAGTTTACTTACATTTCATCATTTCATGCAAATCCGAGAAGCCCTCTAAACCATGTTTGCTTTAATATTAAATCAGTGCATTTATTTATAAAGTAGCACAAAGTGGAAAACAATTCCTACACATTTTCAGGCTAATTTCATAAAGTCAGAGCACATGAAACTCGTGCAGCAGCTCAGTTGTAGAAGAGGCTTGAAATCGTCATGGCTCCATACATATAGACATATTTTTTATATTCATAAGCACAAATCAAATTGGTCCAAGAAGCAGTAATAGCATCTGACTCATGTTTTTACTGTTATATTGGAAACTCATTTTATTTAAAGGGCTCCTGTTTAGTCATTTATTAGTCCATCTTTACTGTGGTTTCAGAAGTCATTTTAGAATCCCTCTAAAAGTAAATATTGATGATGATATATATACATATCCCGGTACTTTAATATAATTTCTCCAAAAGTGTACATCTATATGTGTGCTGACAATCAGAGAGTGAGTTCATGGGCAGAGTGTGAGATTTTGACCTAAAAACGTCCTCTGGGTTGTGTATGTGCGTGTGTGTGTGTGTTACATTATGAGTGTCATGACAAAGAATAAAACTTAAATAAAAAGAATAAAACAACAAAAAGTAAATTAAATAAGAAAACGTATATCCAGTGGGAAATAATTAAATGTGGAAATAACTGACAATTTGAAACCATTTATTTTCACACATATTTGTGATTGATTACTAAAAATATTTATTCCCATATTCAAATATGTTTATTGACATATTTACTATATGTACATTTACCTATTTTTTTAGCATTTCTAATATGTTTTATTGTTGTTTATTGCTGTCATTTTTACGTATTATTTGGATGCAGATGGGCTTTCCTCTCTAATGGTCCTGCACAAAAACTCTTAAATGTTTATATTGGTCTTATACCAAATACCAAAAGAGAGACATAAAAGGAAAAATATAAAATTAAATTTCATAAATCATAACACAATAATGTGTAAAACATCTAAAGATATACAACATAACACATATATGCATAAATATGAATACAGGATATTTTAAATAAATAAAAAAGTATGCATAAATGTAGGTTTTATCTTTATATTTCCATTTTTTTTCCATTTTCTTTTTTTAAAATTAATTTTTGCTCTTCATTTCTGGTTTTTTGTTTAGATGGATTCTTGTATTGGCATTCTTGTGACCCCTCCAAGGTTGTTGCCCCCCCCCCAGACTAAATTAAAAACATACCAAATATATAAATAAAGTCATAGTGAAAACACTGGACGAGAGAAAACTCTGACACTCCTCCTATCTTACTAAATTAACCATCTGCTGATTGTAGTTTCAGCATCATAAAGCCTAGATACAGATATTTTGTTTGTTTGCATTTTGCGTACAAAGCCGTGTTTTGTATGACGAACAAATTTGTCTTGTTTATTTTTGGAAAGACTGCATGTGTGTGTGCCTGCGTGTCTTGAAGCTGACAAAACTGTCACATATTTTTCTAATCTTTTTTTTTTTTTTTTTTTTAAATATTTTCATCCCTGTGATGATCACAGCTCAGCTAGAAACCGCAGAGTACATCTAATGAACAAAGAAAAAAAAAAAAAAACCCTCAATATGCAGTGTAGAACGAAACATTTGTTCTTCATAACAGACTCGGGTGCTCTTTTGCGGATGCAGTTACGTCTTTAAAACACAACAAAGACAGCGAGTCTCGAAGATGACGTGAGGTCTGCTGCTCTGGTGAGAAGCATACCCCAGATCCACAAAGAGGACTTCACCCACCGAGCCCCCCTGTACCCGACCGATCGTGACGCATGTTTGTATCGTATTGTCTGACATTTTGGACGTCCTGTATGCCAGTCGTTTTTTTGTTCAAAGCCAAAACTAGTGTTTTCATTGTCGTATGATGACATAGATTTGTTGCTTGCAGTGATTGTTCTTAATCAAAGTGGGGTTAAAATTGGTCAAACTTGAGTATGTGTTCTGAAAGTAAGTTAGTGTTTACCTTGGACCCAGGTCATTTTTATACATACCTATAAAGTATATAAATATATATGCCTGAATTTCTAAGCTGGATGCTTGTAATCATGCAGTTTATCTTTTCACAGCGGTACAAGATAATTTAGGCCGGGAAGAGGCAATAGGGATGGGAGCCAAAAATGTGTGCAAACGGTGTACAAAAAAGTTACATTTGACATAAACTTGCTTGTTTTTTTTTTGTGAATCCTTGGAAAAGGGAGGAGTGTAAGCAATAACACGGAGCCACCTTCCTTCCTGGAAAACAGTCCGAGTCAACAGCAAGTCATTATGAAACTCCAAACGGATATGTATACTTGTACAAATTGTGAAAAGAATTGCAGATTTGAATTTTATTTGTAACGATGATTGTGGTATGATGGGATGTGGTAACATTTAACGACAGCTTGAAGGCTTCCTTTATCAATGGTGAAATGTTAAGTGTTTTTATGGCATCTGTGTGCTCATCTCTTAAGAGCGCTCAGATGAGTCCTTTAATGAATCCTGAAAAAAATACATTAAAAAAAAAAAGGACTGATCCATGCCAGAATACCTTCGTCTGCAAGAATCCTTCACAGTAGCTGGGACTGTAGGACTTTTATCGTTTGATTTTAGTTTGATTTTGATCTGTTTAACTGAAGAGTTGTACTCTAAATGTGAGTTCACTTCAAAATTTCAGTGTACTACGTGTAGAAACTAGATGTTTGTATGTGAAAGTATGGAATTTGTGAAACAAAAGATCAACGAAAACTAAAAAAAAAAAAGAAGTTCTATATGACGCAATCTGTTATGTGTTGTCTTTGTGTTTTGTAAATGAAGATGAAAAATCTTGGTAAATTCAGTATTTATTACTTCTGGATATTGAGAATATTTTAGTGATGCTGAAAAGGTGCTGTATTTTCTGTGAGAGTTGTTCATTTTTGCTGGGATTTGCACTTTTGTGCCAGTTATCCAGTTCTATAAGGAAAATAATCATAATGGAAATAAAACTTGAAAGAAAACTAGTGTCAGAGATTGGTTTGAATTAAATTTGTTTGTTTGTAGGTTTTACATTCCTCCAGTAGAGGTTTCAGCTCTCAGAGAGCAGGTTTACTTGTAAAATATCTAAATGTACATTTGGAGGATGGATTTTTTTCCAGGTGCCGTTACTACGGAACCAACTTCCAATTTTGGGTTAAAGACACCTACACTAGCTCCACCTTTAAAACCAAACTTAAAATGTTTTCGTTAAGCCGGGGAACACCAACATTATCCACTGAGTGGTGTCTCTCACCCTCCTTATCTTTTCTTCCTTCAGCTCACCCCACCTCCCCCCTCTCCGCTGAAGCCAGAGCTTCCAGAGCTGCATGCTGACCTGCAGTCCCACCCTCTGACCATCCCAGTGTTTACCTCCATCTGTCTACATGGATGTCTCTGTAGGACATCTAACACACTGACCTGCAGTGTGACTCTGATCAGCTCAGTGTTTGCTGTGTACACCTGTTAGTCATCTCTGTAGTACTTCAACTAACCACCCATCAGTAATATGTGCGAAGAAATCTTACAGCTAACATGTCTAATAATACATAAAACATCTCTCCTCTCTTCTACTCAACTGGTCTTCAGCAGGATGTCCCTCCTTATGATTCAGGTCCTGGTCAAGGTTTCTACTCTTAAAAAATATATTTTTTTTAAGTGTAGCATAAAAGTAGAATTTTTGTATGGGCAAACTTAGAAATTGTAGTTGCATCCAGCAGGCTGAATCAGTCAAGTTTGGTGGTCTCAGTATTCCAGCTGTTTGTGAAAGAATGAAGCTGTGGGGATGAGAATCTGCTTCCACTGGAGGACTTGTAATTGAGGTGCTGCCTGAAGTGGACTTCAACCATCTAACTCACAAGTGGGTTGAGAGGTTGCTGGTGTAATGGAGCAAGAGAAAATGCGAGTGAGTGAAGCATCTAGAGTAACACCAATCATGCTACTCAGAAGAAGGAGCTAAGGCAAAAAGACAAGGCTCCATTTACGGGCATCTACGTTCCCACACCCTGGTCAACAACTGGGAAGTGAAGGATCCAGATTGTAGACCCAAGCGGCCGTAAAAAGTTTCCTTTGCATGGTTTCT